>JAYJMB010066822.1:0-24990 GCA_036873735.1 Pouteria campechiana
AATCTTAGCCTTTAATTGAATTGTTTAAGTTCAACATCCTTGCCCCATGGGTCCTACATATATAGCAATTCAATTTACACATAATTTTTCTATGAAAATATTGCATCGTGCATTTACATCTACTCACAATCTATCTCCCCATATAATTAACACTTCAGCCCTATCATAATCAACATAGTGAATGGTTAATTTAATAACATAAATCATGCAATTCCATCCCACCTTCAAACTACCCATTAATTTAGATATTTTGTCAGACACAAAACACGCATTTCTAAATTGTGTAGTTTAGCAACATAGCACGTATGAACTTCATTTCATTTCTTATACATTTAATTCCTAACATAATCATAACCATAATGACATCATAATCATTCTAATTTGGCCACAAAAATTAATTTAAAACAACCCTTGCATCAATTCATTCTAAAACAACCCTCACTTAAACTTTTTTAGAAACAAGTCATAGACATGACTTGGAGCTTAATTCCCATCTATTCTAAATAATCTCTAACCTAATTAGTATTGTGAAAACACCATTTGATCACTAATTAACAAGGATTCGTGCCCAAATAGATTATGTAATTAAGTTCATGTCCCATTCTTGCATTTCAACATACATCTTGCATCTCAACAAACATCTTGAGCATACATGCTTGAAATTCAATTTTTCCATCTTCACTAAACTATTCTTTAGCATAACATTAACCATTATTTAATGATTAATCACCTCTAAATATATTATTAAACCTTAATCATGTCTAAATAGTTGGTGTTTTAAGGCTTTATGTTGTAACTTCTCTTTTTGACATTTAAACAAACATATAGCATGCATATGTTCAATCTAAAATTTTTCATCAATATTAAGCTACAAATCATCATAAATTAGCATCAAATAGTCAAAAATTATCATCCCTTGATAACCAAATTCATTTAAACAAATCATGACACCCAAATCAATGTCCAAATCATGCATCTCCACCCTCCATCACGCCATTCTTGCTGTCCACTTTTGTGGACAGCAATATGGGCATTTAATCACGCCCAAATCATCTTATTTACACTCCTAAATTTATCACAATCTATTCCCCCATCATTTTACTAAAATTTTAGCAAGGTTCCCATCCCTAATCATCCCTGAATGATCAATAAAATGGCCTAATAGTGCATATACCAAAAATCGAGTTGGAAAAATGAGTTTGCCTTCACTCTTTTGATGAAATCAAGCTCTTTCTTCAATTCTCCTCTCAAATCAGTAAGGCCTCTCACATCTCAGCAACTTCTTGTTGAGTAATAACATCCCAAAGGACAAAAATGGGGTGGAAATGATCTCTCCTTTGCTTAGGAATTTCTTTCAAGCAATTTCGTTGGGATTTGATGAAAGATGGGGCATGGGATAAATGGCTTACTTGTTCTCCCTGGTTGAGCATGAGAAGAGAGGGAGAAATTGGGGTGGGGACGTCTCTTGCTTAGGGTTATTTAGGTTTAGACTTGGTGCTCCATAAGGATATGCCACACTATGCAAGCACAACTCTATTTAATCCAATTCTTAATTTTTCACTAGATACAACCTCAATAATTGGAGTATATCTTTTTCATATGATATCCAAATGATATGATTTTTGATATGAAATACAGGTGATAGTGCTGTGATAGTACAAGAGTGACTTGGGGATAGCTTATGCCCTTTTATGATCAAAATATCGCAGTGAAGTGTGGTAGTGCCCATATGTGCATCATATTAGAAGGTCAATATATTGTCCTTTACATTGAGTTTGATATGGAATGTTTGAATGTTACATTATATAGTGTGCCGAATAAATGAAGCTTTGAAGTTTCATGAATTGAGTTGGAATTGAATATTGTTTATTTATAGTGTATTTGAAATTGACTATTAGAATGCAAGTGAAATGATGAAACTATAAAGTTTCATATATAGGTATTAACAGTTGTTTGTTTGCTTATAATGGAATCATTGGATTCCTTAAAATAAGATATGATGTCAATTTGGTTAGATGTTTCATTGCCTTAATGGGACATGGTATGTAGCAGCATGAATTCTGTGAGTCATGCTGGATGAGCTTTATGATTATGATTTTAATGCCGGAATGGCATTGTTGTGATTGGAATGCCCAAGCGAAATTGATGTGATGGATATGTTGAGATAATGTTGTGTATCTATGCATTGATTTGATTGATTCAGTTAATTGAAATGGTGTTAATATGACATTGTTTTGCCATGATTGATTGTTAAACAAGATGATCTATTATGTATGATTGAATAACCTTGTTTGTGAGCAGATTGATTTGAATAAGTTGGTATGTGCGCCATGATTGTGTTGTTTAATATTGAATTCCACTATAATTGAATTGAGTTGTTTTGATATAATTAATGAATTGAGGTATTTCCCTGTGTATTGACATTGAATTTGCTCCAAACCTAAATTGTTCAAATGGTGAAATGTTGTATATGTGGAATGTGTTTACATAGTTGTATAGATTTATAGATGTGATGTATGTGGGTGGCATACATATGCATGAATTTGATATAACAATGTTTGCCAGTGAGTTGGTGGTCAGCTTGTGAAAACAACTAGTTGCTAATGAGTTGGTGGTTAGCTTGTGAAAACTATCAGTTGTTGTGAGGGGTTGTGTGGGCAGTTGGCATGGACGGGCGTTGCTTAATGATTGGCATTGCTTAATGATTGGCCTAGATGGCCTAATTGGTGTAGATGGTATTATAGTAGGTGACTTGTAAGGATGCCCAGCCCCGGAAGGGATAAATTTGTGATGCCGATGAGGTTCTTAGTAAGGATGCATTAGGCCTAGAGTGTGTAGCAGTGTGCATCATGAGCATTGCATCATAAGCATTATCTTGATTTTGCTTTGGTTAATGCTAATAAATATGTGTATATAATGTGATGGACATGTTATGAGCACATGGATGTGCCATGTATGTGTTATAGTATGCATCATGTATATGCACCCCGAGTTGGCTGGCTGCGTGTATATTCATTGAGTACAACTATGTATGATCCTGGTTTGGGTCAATTGCATCATTCAAGTATGACTGTATGCCATGACATTCGCATGGATTGCCAGACTAATTGTGAGTATATTACATTGATTTGAGTAAGTTTGGTTTGATCATATTATATGTTATTTTTGTTATGGCTTAGATCATATGATCAGTAAAAGCACCCTTGTGCAGTGTATTATGAGTATACAAATCTACAAGACGTAAATTAGTCATAATAGACTAGTGACATGTATATTTAATTGCTTTTGAATATCATAGTCCATAGCGGAAGCATAGCGTAAATGATATTTTGGTTTATAGAGTGATATCTAAAGTTTCGAGGACAAAAATTTTTGTAAGGTGGGTGGTTTGTAATACCTGGTGGTGTTAAATTACAGATTATTATTAAAAAGTTATAATTCTAAATTTTATACAGTGAGTAAAATTGAAATTTTAATTTGGAGTAGGAAAATTTATGAAATTCAAGATAAAATGGTGCATGCTGAATTTAATATGCACATGTGAAAAAATATTATGATTAAATTGCAGTTGATAAACCCAAATGTTGGGTATTTGATGATTAATTAATGAGAAAAATTATGATTAAATAAATGAAAGATTGAGAAAAACTCAAAACTGTATAAGTCTATTTTAAGAAAATGTTAAATTTGGAAAATGGGCCATTTGTGTTCAATTTTTTTGACATAGCTAATGGATGAATTAGAACAAGTATTAAACATTAAAGTTGTAGATCTTGAAATTATCTTTACAAATAATAAATAATCATTTAATTTTGAGATCATACAAAGAAATTATGATCAAAATAGCGAGATTGTTCTAAACTACTAAAAAATAACAGTGTGAATTATTAGGCCACTTTAATTAATTTTCTGGACCTATTTTTGGGATGATTTAGAAAATATTGTTAACATGAAAGTTGTAGGTATTGAAGCTATCTTTTTAATTCATGAAAAATCATGTCATGTGGATATCATATGCAACAGATATGCACAAATTACTGAGGCCGTATCTAGTGAAAAATTAAGGACGAGATTAAATTGCGTTGTGCTTGAATAGTGTGGCATATCGTTGTGGAGCACCAAGTCGAAACCTAAATAACCTTAAGCAAGAGACATCCCCACCCCATTTTCTCCCTCTCTTCTCATGCCCAATCAGGGAGAACGAGCAAGCCATTTCTCCCTTGCCCCATCTTCCATCAAATCCCCACAAAATTGCTTGGGAAAAATTCCCAAGCAAAGGAGAGATCATTTCTACCACATTTTTATCCTTTGCATTATTATTACACAATAAGAAGTTGTCGAGATGTGATAGGCCTTACTGATTGAGCAGAGAATTGAAGGAAGAGCTTGATTTCATCAAAAGAGTGAAGGTAAACGCATTTCCCTAACTCAATTTTTTGTATATGCACGATTAGGCCATTTTGTTGATCATTTAGGGATGATTAGCGATGAGAACTTTGATAAAATTTTAGAAAAAACATGGGGGAATGGATTATGATTTGGGCATGATTAAAGGCCCATATTGCTGTCCACAAAAGTGGACAACAAGAATGACATGATGGAGGGTGGAGATGCATGATTTGGACATTGATTTGGGTGTCATGATTTGTTTAAATGAATTTGGTTATTAAGGGATGATAATTTTTGACTATATAATGCTAATTTATGATGACTTTTAGCTAAATATTGCTAAAAAAATTCAGATTGAACATATAGATGCTATATGTTTGTTTAAATGTCAAAAAGAGAAGTTACAACATAAAGCCTCAAAACACCAACTGTTTGGACATGATTAAGGTTTAATAATATATTTAGAGGTGATTAATCATTAAAAAAGTATCAATGTTATGCTAAAGAGTAGTTTAGTGAAGATGGAAAAATTGAATTTCAAGCATGTATGCTCAAGATGTTTGTTAAGATGCAAGATGTATGTTGAAATGCAAGAATGGACTGTTTGCGGCATGAACTTAATTATATAATTTGTTTGGGCATGAATCCTTATTAATTAGTGATCAAATGGCATTTTCACAATGCTAATTATGTTAGATATTAGTTAGAATGGATGAGAATTAAGCTTAAAGTCATGTCTACAACTTGTTTGTGGAAAAGTTTAAGTGAGGGTTGTTTCAGAATGCAATGATGTAAGGGTTGTTTTAAATTAATTTTTGTAGCCAAATTAGCATGATTATGATGTAATTATGGTGATGATTATGTTAGAAATTAAATGTATAAGAAATGAAATAAAGTTCATATGTGTTATGTTGCTAAACTACACAATTTAAAAATGCATGTTTTGTGTTTGACAAAATGTCTAAATGAATGAGCTGTTTGAAGGTGGCATGGAATTGCATGATTTATGTTATTAATATAACTATTAGCTATATTGATTATGATCGGGCTGAAGTGTTAATTATATGGGGAAAAAGATTGTGAGTAGATGTAAATATACGATATAATGTTTTCATGGAAAAATTATGTATAAATTGAATTGCTATATATGTAGGACCCATGGGGCAAGGATGTTGAACTTAAACAATTCAATTAAAGGCTAAGATTGAAGGCTTATGAAAGTGTTCTACTTTAAGGTAAGTAGGTGTGATTATTTTCAATGTGAGAATGTTTAAAATGGATGGGGATAGTGTCTGTCCCATATGTTTGCAAATGGGCATGGATGAAATGATTGTTAAGGATAGTGGATATGCCGTGAATTGTTGTTTATTATGTATTTATGTATATGTGTTAAATATTTAGATGTATTCTCATGATTCTTCTATATAGGCTAAGATAGATTCCATGTTTATGCATGTAAACATGTATGAGTAAATGGAGATAATGGCTATCCCATGATCATTGTGTTTGTAAAGTATGTGTATAAGTGTAGCGTGTTTGGGATGGTGAATATCCCAGGAATTGTTATATGGTATTGCGAATGCATATGTGAATTGGGAGTAGTGAAGATCCCAAGATGTATGAATTGGATGTATTATGATGTGATGTAATTATTTATTAAATTTCTATGTAATGGAGTATTTCTTGAATTATATAGTATTCTTGTAAAATCTAGATTGTGGCTTAATATGTTAAACTATAAGTTGCCCTTGATGTATTTATGCCTAGATGGTATAAAAACAAAAAAATTGAGATTGTATTCATGCTGAATATACTTTTGGGATGCCTAATGGATCACTCTTATTATTTATGATTTGTTATACACCTACTTACTGAGTTTGCCTAGACTCACCCTTTTATTTTGAATTTTTAGCTGGCAGGTGAAGACCGATGCTTGAGAGATAGATTCGAAGATAATAGTTGTATTAATATGATGTATTGAAAAGGAAATTTTTCATTGTATATATATCTTTCAAGTAATGTATAATAGATGTATTGGCATGTCATAGTAATTAATGTATGTAATGTTGTGAATAGATATAACAACAAGCTAGACATGCTCATTGCCATCATGATGTAGCTACGGTTTTGGGTAGCTGTGGGTGTATGATTGAGTTTTAATAATTTTGTTTGTATTATATAGATAAATAGAATTGTATTATTATGTAATACATGATTGTACAGGAGAAATGCTTTATATTTCAGAGGTTTGCCAGATTTTTGGTAAGATTTTTCTCTAGAATATAAGGAGGTAGCATCTCTCATTGGCCCCAAGATGGCATGGTTAAAATGCCTAGGGTGGGAGTGCGGGGCATTACAATCAGCATAGCTCTTTTAGAGTAATTACGCAATTTGGATCTTTTCTTTTATTTGGGTCACCTTTTCTACTGTATCTGCAATCATCTGTGGTCGCAATATAGCATGCTCTCCTACCCTAGTCCAGTACAAGAGGGATCTATATTTATGTCTATATAAATCTTCAAAAGGAGCTACTTGGATATTAGAATGATAACTGTTATTATAAGCAAATTAAACAAGAGTCAAATACTGGCTCCAAACGTTACCACACTCAAGAACACATGCCTTAAGCATGTTTTCCAACTGCTGATTCACCCTTTCAGTCTATCCATTGGTCTGAGGGTGATAAGAACTGCTAAATTGAGACGTGTTTCCATAGCCTTATGTAGTGCTTTCCTAAATTTAGAAGTAAACACTGATCCATGGTCTGAAATAATGGCCTTGGGTACCCCATGTAATCTTACAATTTCTTTTTGATAAATCCATGAATACCTTTCAGTAATGAACGTAGTTTTAATTGGTATAAAATGAGTCACTTTTGTTAGTGTATCTACAATCATCCTGATACTATCAAATCCCACTGTTGTTTTGGCAACCCTATAATGAAATCCATAGCAATATCTTTCAACTTCCATTTGGGAATTTCAATAGGCAGTAATAACCAACAGACCTTTGGTGCTCTGCTTTCATTCTTTGGCATATCAAACATTTAGCCACATATCTAGTTATAGCATTTTTAATGCTAGTCCACCAATACTGAGATTTCAAGTCATGATATATCTTAGTACTGCCAGGGTGAATGGTGTAGGATGAATAATGTGCTTTCTCTAATATCTTCTGTATCAAGCAGTTCCATTAGGAAGCACTATCCAATTTTGATACTTCAAAATATCATCTATACCCAATAGAAAATCAGGTAGTTCTTTCCTCTAGGCTTTATCTTTTAATTTCTAGAATTCTTCATCTATTTATCTTCTTAGGCTATCCTGATTTCGTCAAGCAAGGTTGATTGAATGCTTAACTGACAAATTTGGGCTACTATTCTTTTTATCCCTAAATGCAAGTCTAATTGTCTTAATTCTTCAAATAACTCTTCCTTCTGAATAAGCATGCATGCAGTATTACTCCAAGATTTTCTACTCAAAGCATTAGCCACTACATTAGCCTTTCTTAAATGATAATGAATAGTTAAATCATAATCTTACAATAATTCTAACCACCGTCTCCGCCTAATGTTTAGTTCTTTCTATGCAAAAATGTATTTTAAACTTTTATGATCAGTATACACCTCACACGTCACTCCATATAGATAATGTTGTCATATTTTCAAGGCAAAGACCAATGCTGCTAGTTCTAAATCATGGGTGGCATAATTTTGCTCATGTGGCCTCAAGTGTCTAGATGCATACTCAATCATATTTCCATTCTGTATCAATATGCGCTAAGTCCTTTCTTAAATGCATCATTGTAGATTACAAATTCACCTTGCCTAGATGGTACATTAAGAATTGATGCTTCTACCAATCGCCTTTTCAATTCATGGAATGCTTCTTTACATTGATCACTCCATTCATATGAGACCCCTTTATAAGTCAATTGAGTCAGGGGCATAGCAAGTTTGGAGAATCCTTCAACAAATCTCCTATAATATCCTTTCTAACCATAGAAAGATTCAAACCTTTGTCAACTCAATCTAGGCTAATTCACTATGGATTTAATCTTGTGAAGATCAACTGAAATATCATTTCCAAAAATAACATGGCCTCAAAAGGCTACAAAGTTCATCCAAAAATCACATTTCTTCAATTTTGCATATAGTTTCTCTTCTCTCAACTTCTATAGTGCCATTCTCAAATGAGATTCACGTTCTTCTTCATTCTTGGAATATATCAAAATATCATCAATAACATATCATAAAGTGATCCAAATAGGGTTTAAACACCTTGTTCATCAAGTCCATGAAAAAAACAAGAGCATTTGTTAACCTAAATGACATTACTAGAAACTCATAATGCCCATATTGATTCCTAAAAGTAGTTTTAGATACATCTGCTAGCTTAATTCTCATCCGATGATATCCTGACTGCTAATCAACCTTTGAGAAAATTGTAGCCCCTTACAATTGATCCAATATATCATCTATGTGGGGCAATGGATACTTATAAACTCATAATATATCATATTTTTATATCTAAATTTACATGTTTAAGATCATTTTTTAATATTTTTTAGTGGATATTGCACTTAACAGAGTTTGTTTTATTAATCTATAAAATGAAACTAAACATTACAAAAGATGTTACTTTAAAGCAATATTTGGGATTGATGGAGGCATATTTGGAAAATGTGTTCAAGATGAAAGTGTTAGCCTTTGTCCTTATCTTTCTAATGCATCAAGAATCATATGATTTTGAATTCATATGAGAAAGTTATGGGTAAATAGTGCAACTACTTATAGAGCTTCACATTCATCTGCTACTTCATCTAACAAAAGATGTCACTTTGAAGGCTTACGACTCATAAAAGATGGATAATTTAGACAAAGTAATCAACATAAAAGTTGTATCCCCTAAAATTATATACCAATGAAAAATTAATAGTGTAATTCCAAGTTAGTACAAGAAAGTTATGATCAAAACAGTGCTACTCTCTCCAAAAAACTCTGAAATATCAATTTCGGAGGCACAAAAGGCAGTACTTTGAGCTCATATGACTCAAGATACAAGTAGAATCAAGAAACATGATTAACATAAAAGTTGTAGATCTCAAAATTATCTATCCAAACCAATAAAAATAGCTCAATTGAGATTTCATATAAGAAAGTTATGTCAATTATATTAAAACTACTCTAGAACATCAAAACTCTGAAGTAGACGTGGTGCCTCCAAAGTTAATATTTGGTGACTTTGAAGTTCACTTGCATGACTTCGAAGCCATGTTTTGTGACTCTAAAATTGGCTTCAGTGACTTCAAAGTTCACTTGCGTGCCTCCAAAGCAGGAATTCAAAATTGTAGCTCGATCTTCAGTGCTTCCAAAGCAGTCTAACAAGAAACAAAGTTTGAAATCAAAGCTTGGAATTGGAAGTGCACAAATTTAGTTATTTTTTTCATGCGTCAAATGTTACAAATTTAAGAGTATGAGACATGTGGATTACACATTATTATTGGAAGCTAATTTTTAGGCTTAAGATTGTGTTACAATTTTTAGAACCCAAGATATTCAACCACTTAGTTATTTTGAGAAATTCTATTTCTATGCATTGCAATGTTTGGGAAGCTATATTTTCATTGGGAAATACCGAGTTATTATTGGAAAAGGATCTCTATGTGTAGAGGCATTGTATTTTATGGAGGAGTTCTACTAAAACCCTGCTGCTTGGGTTATTTAAGGAGACATCCAGAACACAGTTGGAACAGAGAGTTGGATGAGGAGAGGAGCTTAGAGCAAGAAGATCATTGGAGAAAGCCGCAAAAGCCACTATAACCTGAATATTCTGTTTTCTTTCTAGTTCAACTTTTGTTTTTGAATCAATATTCAACCTTGGAATATAATGATGTTTACCAATTACTTAGTTGGGTTTAATACAAATATGATATTCTAAATTTCTTTTGTCTAGGGATAAATGGATCCTAGCAATGAAGCTTGTGTTGATGTTTGATTTTTTGAGTTAAATTATCTTCTTCCTCATTGTTTCTTCTTTTCTAAACTTAATTTATGTATGTGCTTAGCTGCCATGTGCAAGAACTGAGATTCTTAATTTATACTCGAGAGAGGTGAATTAGAAATAAACTCTTGAATTGAAGAACATATGATGTAATGAATTCTAGTGATAACCATTGTACATGTGTAATCCTTGTGAGTATGACCTTGCGAGTGTACATATTACACATGGATGCCTAAGCTTAATGGGTTTATTGATTTAGATCTGCATGGAGACATAGTAGGTAAGTTCAATATACACACGTACCAAATCACTTAGGGTAGTAGATACTTTAGTGCATCTAATTGACAATGAGTGGTAAGATAATTTACTCAATGCAATTCATTAATACAAGAATTTGTGAGGTGAAGTTGAATTCTTAGATATTTCATCAATTGATATTTCTTCTTTTACTCTTACAATTTGTCAACTTTATCATTTATTATATTTAGATTTTATATCATTTATAAAAATTCATTCAATCAAATATTACTAATTTGATACAAGTTTGGTACTTAGTGTGTAACAACCTACTTCGTCGTGGGAACGATACTCAACTTTCCTCATCTATATTACTTATGATCATGAATACTTGCACTAGCTAATAATACTTGTTCTTAATGGTCATCTTATTTAATTCTTTGTAATTAATACATAATTGCAGGCTTCCATCTTTTTTTCTCATGAATAATACTGGCACACCCCACGGTGACACATTGGGACGTATAAATTCCTTGTCCATCAACTCTTGTAATTAGATTTTCAATTCTATCAATTCCACTGGTGCCATTTGGTATTGAGCCTTGGATATTGGTTCTGCTCTAAGCTAAAGATCAATACAAATTTCTACTTCCCATTCTGGAGGTAATCCTGATAATTCACCTAGGAACACATCTGAGAAGTCTTGTACTACAGGGATATCTTCCAATGATCAATGCTCCGAATGGGCATCTATAGCAGATACCAAATAGGCCTCACACCCTTCTCGCATTAGGCTAAGGGCTCTTATAGCTGATACAAATTTAGGTACTTCACCTTTAGGCAAACTCCTAAGATGATTTCCACCTCATCAGGAGCTTTTAGGATTACCCTTTTAGTTTTACAATCAATCTTAGCTTTATACTTGGCTAGCCAATCCTTTCCCAATATAATAAACAAACCTTCTATATTCAACACAATAAAATCAGCATAAAACTGCCTGCTCTTAATTACTATGGGAATGCTATAACCGGCTCAAAAGCTATACTAACTTCTTTCAATGGAGTAGACACTTTTATCACATGTTGCATGGAATATTTTGCTAATCCCGCTCTATCCACAAATGCAATAGACACAAATCATTGAGATGCAACCGGATCAAATAATACATATGCCATGCAATCACAAATAAAAAGATTACTCAAGACCACATGGTCCATAGCGTGAGCTTCTTGAGCATTAGTTGACTAGATTAATATAGTCATTTGAGACCCCTGCTCCCCCTGTTGATGTCTAGGAACTGTATTCGGTCCATGAACTCTACCCCTCATTAGAAATTTGCCACATTCAGGCTGTGTTTACAAATTCACTCCTCCCTTGCAAGGAAGGACATCCTGCCATATGTGACCAGGTTCGCCACACTGGTAGTAAGCGATTGGCTTCTTCTTTCCTACTTCCTATGTTTGCTCAGATGTTTGGCTTGTTTCTCTCATCTGTCCCGGGGTTGACTTTTTCTATCGTCCTCCCATCCTTCCAGGTAAAAGTGGGCATTTAGGCCTTAGATGCCCTAGCTATTTATAGTGGTAACACACTCTCTCAAAAGTTATACTACTACTCTGATCATTCTGGGGTCTCTATCTGCGCCCCTAATCAATGTCTTTAGCATATCACCTCTCTTTGAATTTCATAGTTCTTCCTCTTCCCATTCTACCACACAAACATGCTCTAAAATATCTTCATAGTGTTGATCCCTTGCTAATGGTAGCTCAAGAAAGGGGTAGGGGAATTGAGAATTTAAAAATTTTGGCTAATAACTTGAGAAATGTCCTTAAAATAAAAGGAAGTAAATTTTATAGCATAAGTACACAAGATTTATAGTGGTTCATCCTTCCTAGGTTCCTACTCCACTTCTCTGAGTTAGTATTTTTTATTGATCTTTGGTTCCACTGACACTTTGATCAACCTGATAAAAAACACTTTGATTTTCTGAGCTCACCAACCAACTCACTTATTTTTAAAGTTCACCAACCAACTTGTACACTTTCAGCAAGTCCTTCTACTTTCTTTTCTCAATACATTAACAGTAAGCTCCTTGCTTGCTCTAACAGATACTAAAAGGAAATATAAAGATTAGTGCCTTTTAATTAGGCAGTTTTGTACACAAATTAAAAGCCTAAATAAATGGACAAAGTAAGTAATAAGGATATGTGTATCAAACTCTTTGAAAGTGAAGTGAATTTGGCTTTGAATGCTTTAACAAAGCTGAGGCAGTTGGAGTTGATCAATGGAAGGATATGTTGAATGCTCTTATAAACACTTGAGTCAGAAATTTCTCTTTTTCTCTATCTTTCTATTATTTTTTGT
The DNA here is from genome assembly GCA_036873735.1 of Pouteria campechiana. Classification (NCBI taxonomy): domain Eukaryota; kingdom Viridiplantae; phylum Streptophyta; class Magnoliopsida; order Ericales; family Sapotaceae; genus Pouteria; species Pouteria campechiana. The sequence goes on from JAYJMB010066822.1 coordinate 12,990, forward strand.
GTTGCTTTAATCATCATTTTATAAGTTGTGAAGGAGATTATAGTCATTGCAACTTTTTGTAATTTTTCAAGCATTTAGTAGATTTGGTATGACGTCTTACATGTTGTCTGGCTTTAGAACTTTTGAGATAAGTCTTCAGAAATTCTGACATTGACTTATCATAAGTTACCATTAGATCTACCTCTTATCAGAGTGTCTGAAGTACCTCTTCAGAACTTTTGAGCTAAGATAAAATTTGAATTGTTCTTGGCTGAACACTCTCTAATCTTCTGAAGGCTAATCTTGGTTTCTAATGCTGTTAATGGTCATATTTTAGCTTCTAAAAAACTTCTGAAGTATCTCTGAAGCTTGAATTCTTTGATATACTTCTTGAGTATTGAATTTTTGAAGATGCCTCTGAAGGGCTTCAAAGTTGCTTCTAAAGAATTTTTGAGTGCAAGATAGACATTTTGAATTGCTTCAACAAGGTTCTGAGTGTAGATTTTTCTTTTGAACTTATTCTGTACCATAATTATTTGATTTCTGAAGCATTACTGAAGCTTTGGAAATATTTTTAAAGTTCTTTCTGAAGAACTTTCAAGCGTAGAAGATTTCTCTGAAGTAGAGCATTTTACTTCTAAACTGTTTCTAGAGACTTAGGAATGCTTTTGAACTACCTCTGAAGTGTGAAACTGTTTTGGAGTTAATTCTGAGGATTGCACTTTGTCTCCAAAAAGGTTTTGACTTGTTTCTGAAAAGGTTCTAAAGTAGTTCTGAATACTTTTAAACTTCTGAGCTTCACGCCTTGTCTCTGAAGGGGTTCTGATTTGTCTCTGAAGTATTTCTAAATACTTTTGAATTGCTTCTAAGTGACTTTTACTTGAAAAATCTCTAAATTTCTTCTTGTGAAGTCTTAATATGATATGTTTTAAACTTAATAGTTACTCTCCTTCATTTTAACAATTTAATATTATTTATTGCTTACAGTTACTCTCTTTAATCTATTTTAACATATAAATACTACATCACTTGGAAAGTAACCTATTAGTATTTTAATTCTTTACTCATTTATTTGTTCATCATCAAAACTTAGTTATTTAATTATATTTATCATTACAATCAAGCTTAGTAGAGGGCTTAGACTCAACTCATAGTGGGTCAATATAAGGGGAGCAACATCCCTCCAGATGTGCAATCTCAGTCCTTCTTGAAATTTTTGACCTGCCAAAGAGTTGATTTGGGCCCATGGCATAAACCCTACCAAAGAACAGAATCGTTCATGATATTCTTCCATTGCCCTTTTGCCCTGCATCAAGGTCATGAATTTTGTGGCCCTCCTAGACCTTTTGCTGGCTGACACATCGACAGAAGACTCTTTCTCTGATCTCTACTCTAGACAAGCCCACATCATTATTTGGTATAGTCAACCTTTCTGTATTCCACCAGCAATCAACTTCATAAAGAACTTTGTGTTCCTTAGGGATATATGTGAACACTTTCTTCATCTTGGAGATCCATTCGTCCATAATTTGGTAGTCTTTCTGCCCTTTGAAAATAGAGGGCTTCATATTGTGAAAAACCTTCAAGTTCAATTCCAATGCTGGTTGTACTTGGGATGTTTGCCCCAAGTCAACTACCTGCCTTCTCATAGGAGCTGGTCTCACACTTAGCTTAGGCATGTGACTAAGCTCCTCTACTGGCCTTCTTTGCATCTATAACAACTCTTGAAGAGTTTGGGTGACAGTCACCAACATTGTCATCATGGCATCAAATTCTAGCACTGTCCCATGCATAGGCGGAACTGTCCCACCATCATTACTCATGGTATTTAGCCAATATGCCCACATCGGTTCCCTCTTAATCTCTAGCTACCCCATTTCTTCTAGCTTAATGACCACTTCATCATCTACTTTATTCAGGTTTGGTTTAGAGCCACCGCCCTACCTAGGCTGTTCTTCTTCCTCCGAGGCTTTGAGGCTGAGCCTCTCTGATAACAGTGCCCATAGCTCAAATATGAGTAGGCCACCTTTATGTGTCTTCCTCCACCATGGGGGCTTTTCCTTTATCTATTCTTTTTCTCAGTGCCATACTATATGATTTACCATTATAGAATGACATAACCATACACGAATATAAAATCATCCAACTTATCAGATTAGGACTTCCATTGTTATTGTTTAAACTAAAGTTTCCCCCATGTTTCTATGGGTTCGCTAATTCATACCAAGCATGTCATGTATTTTTGAATTTGAAAACCCTTACTATCACAATTCTGAGACTTATTTCAATCACCATTCTGGGTATCAAGCAACCATTTCACTAAGATACCACTCTGTAATGCCCCACTTTTCGGGCATTACTTTAGGGCAACATCATGAGGAAGCTTAGGCAAGTCTTCCCTGAATTGTCCATCTCTAACCTGTATAAACCATAATTACATATATAGACATCCATACCAAATTCATAATCAACTAAATCACACATACACCCACAGATCACCCAGAATCAAAAGTTGCATTATGATGGGGGTAGTTAAAGAAACTTTATACACATCCTATTATAATAACATGCTAAAATAAGTTACACAATTTAATTAATTTTTTTTTCAAATTTAGAAATTTATAATTTATATATAAACATCACAAAAATGTTAAAAGAAGAATGTTCATAATTATGTGAGTATAGTTCACAACCTATCCTGATCCTAAGTTCCAACCCCACATTGGGCTTCATCTTTTGGCCTATCAACTAAAAAACCACAATTAAAACAGGGTGAGGGTAGAGAACTGGGTAAGCAGGTATGTGATTAAACAATAATTAAATAACAAGTACTAAAATCATGATCATATATATATATGCAAATCTATGAACTATGTTGTCTCACAACAATGCAACCATGATCCATGAGTATAATGCATCAATTGTTACTACTTAAGTTACAGCGTAGTGTGGTAACTCATTTACACTTGGTTCATCCTTAGCTCACTCTCAACACACTCCTATCATAATATTACTCTCTTTCATTGATATCCATACTTCATCATTCTACAATCATCACCCCTAATCAATTTTTGAGAGGCAGTTAACCAAACAGACAGCACTTTTTCTCCTCTTTGGTGTGTCCTAGACCCTCCCTATAGCCCTAGTTACAAAGCTTGCCAAGACCATGACAGTTTCTTATAGTCATACATGGCACCCCACCCTATTTGCTATACAGGGATCACAGGTTCTCCATCCACACATACTTAGGCAATAAAGTGAGTCATATAAACCAGACCATCCAGGCCTCTACACCAACTAGGCGTATCCATATCTAGCCATACAACTACCACGCCAACTAGACGTATTAATATTCAGCCATATAGGCCACCATGCCAACCAGGCGTATCAATATCTAGCCATATAGGTCACCATGACAACAAGGGTTATCAATATCTGGCCATGCTGGTCACCACGCCAACTAGGCGTATCAATATCAAACCATATAGGCCACCCCAAAAAAAAATCCCTCACAAGGCATAAAACAATCACATATTATTTTAGGATTTTCAAATTTCATTTTTCTTATTTTGATCTCTAATAATTATCTCTAAAGATTACCCCAAATCCTTTAGGAAAAGGCTCATCAATATGCTCGAACAAATCCATCATCAGAATACATAAATTTTTTTTCCACCCATACACTATTTCAGTGCCACAACATCAAATTTGGGTGCACGATGCCCAATGCCCTGCCCGTGTTGCCTATGCCAATTTTCTTCTTGGCATTACGGCCTGCGATGCCCAACCCATTGCCCGCTGCTACCCTGTTGTCTTTGTCTAGTTTGTTTGCCCTGTTTGCTCCATCCTTTACTCCCTTGTTTGACATGTTAATCTACACTTTTTAAGCCTCAATTCTCTTTAATTACATGCCATTATTACACACTATTAACACACATCAAATGGCTCAATTATTTACATCCTTTCATCGTAATTTATGCTCTATAGTTGCCTAAGCTCAAGATGAAATGTTATGCAATGAGCATATCAAGCTTGTATAACAATAATTGGCTAAACCCATGCATATGCATTTGGTTTCCAAGAGCAACACATGAAAACATTAATTTCCTCAATTTTAAACTTTACACAACATAATACATATTCTTTAAAACATGATTAAAGCATGATGCGACATACCATAACAAAACTCGCAATATCATGCTCAGAATGCATATTTATAAAGTTCCAACTATGAATACATAACAAAATAAGACTTGCTTATCTTTACGTGGAGAACCACAACCCCTTTGATCTTACACTTAGTAATTCCAAGTCCAATTCAAAAGGCTATAAATCCTATACGCACCATATATGTCCCATTAGTATCTTTTTGCTGGTAGAGTCTATGGATCATTAATAACTCAATCCCTAACTCAAGTTCATAAGGGCTTACCCAATGACTTAGCTTAAAAGGATAATTAAGAATTTAATAACAAAGACTAATCATGTTATACCGTTCTTAGCTTCATTTCATCAAACATTTGATATGCATCTTTTTGATTTCACATTTCTAACCACAATCAATATAGGGTTTCTTTCCCAGATTACAAAATAACATGTTTTAACATAATTAACTCCTTAATTAAAGATCATAACCTCCAATCCTTAGTCCAAATAATCATTTCCCCAAATTTTCAACCTCCCAATCCAATTTCTTCATAAAACCTACCCTATAAGCTTTAATTCAACAAAATCATCTAATAGAAATAGTTAGTTATTGAAAGAAATCACTCACCAACTGATTTCCCCAATTTCTCTTCATTTTCCACCACTCTATCTTGCCAAATCCAGCAACTCTACTGCTTTGGGTGGCTTCTGTATGCTCTACCATCAATTTCCTCTCTTCCAATCATTGAATTGCTCAAAAAATTAGAATTTCAAAAGCTTGGGGAAGATGGGAGAGGGTTGGGAAACATAAATGGGGTTTGGAGCTAGCTAGCAGTGTATTGTAGCACATGCACATGTGACCCCTCCTGTCACAAGTTTTGAAAATTTTTCAATATAATTCTATTTAATGAACCATAATACACATATTATTAGTCATACCCTTCATGATTCTATCAAATTAGATTGCTAATTTCTCCAAATTTTTAATGAACATACATGCACCATTCATTTTCAATTAAAGAGACAATTTTATCCATACCTCAAAATTTCAGGGCATCACAATAGAGCGTATCCCATGATTTTGTAAGAGATAGACTGTATCCCATGATTTTACAAGGGATAGAGTATATCCTATGGTTTTGAATAATGTTTATGATATTGTAACATGATTGAAATAATGAAATATGCATTCTCGTATATTTAAATTGGAAATTTGATTTGGCTATATGTGATCCATTTGGTTGCTTTGATACTGTATTGTATAATATTGCATTGCATGCCAATATGAGTCATGAATTATGATGAATATACTTGAATCATAGGATAAATGTTGATGTTTTGATGATTGGGTATGAAGGGAACTAAATTATGATTATGGTTAAGAAATTGGAATAGCTGAAGAGGATCCAAGTGAAGAAAACAAAATGTAGAACAAAGGGATAGCAATTTGAGCACCACGGCGCCACTCCATTCAACACGCTTGTCTGGCAGGTAGAAAAACAGGCACCATGGCGCCAGTGCTACTATAGTGCACATGTATTTTTTGTGTATTTTTGTATGGTTTTCTTAGGGTTACTTGTTATGGAAATTCTTAGAGGCTTTAAAAAGGAGAAAAGAGGGCATGATAAATGACATTGTTTGGAGACATGGTGTAGATAGGATAATGCCTGGGTGTCACTAATGTGATATGATTATGATAGTGCCTTGTTGGCACAAACATATATGGATAAGCCACCACCTTTTGTGACATGAGTGTATATGTCTTTTATGGCATGAATGGATACGTCACTGCCTTTGGTGGCATGAAACTTATTTGATACCTGTAAAATACATGATTTTGTAAAATTAAGTAGTGATAGCTTGCAATTCGTAAGCATACCTATTTTTCCTTAGTAGACGTGGGTGGTGAACTTGTGATCCCTGTGTTGCAATGAAGGCAGAGAACCATTGAGGGTAGCAATAAAGCTATCCCGGACCTAACAACATTCGTAGCTAGGGTTACGGGGATGTATCAATTACACATCGAAGCGGAGAAGGGTAGTGTTTTATGTTTGATAATGGCAGGAAAATGATAAATATGTATGAATGTTGATGCTTTAATGATAAGGCTGTTCTAGTAATGACATGATAATGATGAAAGTATATGAATGAGAATGTCTTAATAAAGAGGCTAGCCTTGGCAATGATGCATGAAGGTAAAAAGGCCCTGATGATAAGGCAGTATATAAATCTTGAGAATGAGAATGAGTTGGAAATGAAACTGCATATGAGTTCGGTATATGAAGGAATGTGCATCATGAGCATGAGGCATTGCATGTTGTGCACCTACATGAATATTGGATTGATAATAATCTTCTAATGATTTCAATGTTATTATTTTATGACTTCACTTACTTACTGAGTTTGCTTAGACTCACCTTGCTTTATTTATGGTTTTTAGTTGACAAGTCAGAAAGATGGAGCCCAGCATGGGGTTGGAGCTTAGGATCAGGAATAAGCTATGACCCTCATACTAGTTTGGTGAATTCGTTGTTAAAACTCCAAAATTTTGAACATGTGTATAATGTGCATGAATTAGAAATTTAAAAGATTCAAGCTTTATGTATATAAGGCATGTATGAGAAAATTTCATTGGCATGTCATAATAATGGAATGTATACATATATTATTATTGTCAATTGCCATCACAATGCGACTTGTGATCCTGGGTAATGTGTTAGTGCATAGTATTATGTATAATGGTCTTAATGGATTTATAATATTATGTGAAAATGATTAAATAGGTATGAAATTCAAAAATTTAGGGAAGACTCTGCATAAGGGTTTTCCTTGGATGTAATTAGGTAGCACCCTAAAAGCGAGTGGTATCAAAGCTGAGCGGCTATCTGTTATCAAGAATTATATTAAAGATAAGTCTCAGAATTGTGATGTAAGAGAATTACATGCCTAGTACTAGTCAATGAACCCATAGAATCATGGGGGAATGCTATCCCAGGGAATGTAATTATAGACCCTATGTTGCTAAATTGATTATGTTGATTATAAGTGTATTGTTAAATGATTGTGTTACATTATACTATGTAGTAATGGAACCAAAAAGAATAGATAAAGGAAAGGCCCCCATGGTAGAGGAAAAGCCACAGAGATGGTCCGCACGCACCAGAGCTGTAGGGATACTTATCCGAGAGACCTAGTTGGAGACTCTTAGGGAGGAAGAGCATCCTAGATAGGAAAATGACTTGAGGTTTATCCAAAATGAAGAAAGTAATGAAATTGTGAATGAGTCAGAGGAAGGTAATGTAGAAATGGGATAGCCAGAAGTTGAAAAAGAACCGATGATTGTAGGTGTAGATAGGCCTGGCACATTGGGTCCTAGTGGTGAGACTACTCTACCAGTGCATGTAGTAGTACCAAAACTAGACACAATGATGAACTTTGGTGCCAATACAGAAGGGGTAGCCGAGAGAGTCTACACGGTTGGCTGAACAGTTATTTGACAAAATAATGTGAAAGAATAGGTAATGGACTTGGGTCAAACCTCCCAAGAGCAACTTGGAGAGGATTTGAAGCCATCACAATGCGACTTGGGATTCTAGGTAATGTGTGAGTGCATAGTATTATGTATAATGGTGTTAATGGATGTATAAGATTATGTGAAAATGATTAAATAGGTATGAAATTCAAAAATTTAGGGAAGACTCTGCATAAGGGTTTTCCTTGGATTGTAATTAGGTAGCACCCTAAAAGCAAGGTATTACAGAGTGGTATCAAAGTTGAGTGCCTGTCTGTTATCAAGAATGATATTAGAGATAAGTCTCAGAATTGTGATGTAAGAGAATTACATGCCTAGTACTAGTCGATGAACTTATAGAATCATGGGGGAATGCTAGCCTAGGGAATGTAAGTAGAGACCCCAGGTTGCTAAATTGATTATGTTGACTATAAGTGTATTGTTAAATGATTGTGTTAAATTATACTATGTAGTAATGGCACCGAAAAGAATAGATAAAGAAAAGGCCCCCATGGTAGAGGAAAAGCCACAAAGATGGTCTGCACGCACTAGAGTTGTAGGTATACTTATCCGAGAGACTTAGTTGGAGACTCTTAGGAAGGAAGAGCATCCTGGACAGGAAAATGGCTTGAGGTTTATCCAAAATGAAGAAGGTAATGAAATTGTGAATGAGTTAGAGGAAGGCAATGTAGAAATGGGATAGCTAGAAGTTGAAAAAGAATTAATGACTGTAGGTGCAGATAAGTCTGGCACATCAGGTCCTAGTGGTGGAACTACTCCACCAGTGCATGTAGTAGTACCAAAGTTGGACACAATGATTAACTTGATGATGAGTATAGCACAGACTCTATAAGAGTTGGTGCCAATACAGAAAGGGCAGCCGAGAGAGTCTATACGGTTGGCTGAATCAGTTATTTGACAAAATAATGTGAGAGAATAAGTATTGGACTTGGGTCAAACCTCCCAAGATAAACTTAGAGAGGAGTTGAAGTCGTCATAATGCAACTTGGGATTCTAGGTAATGTGTGGGTGCATAGTATTATGTATAATGGTGTTAATGTATGTATAAGATTATGTGGAAATGATTAAACGGTTATGAAATCCAAAAATTTAGGGAAGACTTTGCATAAGGGTTTTCCTTGGATTATAATTAGGTAGAGCCCTGAAAGTGGGGTGTTACACAAAGGCTTAATGTAAGGGTTATTGTAGAGTCTCATAGTATGACTTAACCCAAGAGGGGAGGGGTGATTTGGGTATACAAAAATTTATTGCTTAACCTCTATTGAAACAATTCCCTCTTTTCATGATTGTGTGTGGTGCATTGTAAGATAAATAATAAAAATAGTAAAGTGCATGAAGGATAAAACAATCAAGCAAATACATACACACAAACAACACACTTTTTATAGTGGTTTGGAAACCCCATCCTTACATCTACTCCTTTAAGAGCACACACTCATTGTACCTTGGGTTCTACTATATTCCATATAATGGAAATACAAAAGTACTCCTAGCACTCTTTTGAATTCTAGCTCCAGGGGGCATAAATAGTATTCTCAACACTCTTCTAGATTCCAGCTCCAAGGGACATAAACATAGTGCTCCTAGCACTCTTCTAGATTCCAGCTCTAGGGGGCATAAACAGTGTTTTCAACACTCTTTTGGATTTCAGCTTCAAGAGGCATAAACAAAGTGCTCTCAGCAGTCTCCTAATTTTCACCAGTTCACCAAGAAATTCACTAGTTTTTAAGATCACCAATAAACTTGATGGTTTTCTAAAGATCACTAACAACTCTCTGGTTTCAAGTTTATTAGAAAACTTATACACTTTTATAGTGTTTCACTCAAGCATAGGGGAAGATTTTATTTCTTTACAGCTTTATGTAATACAAAGATTTTTCCATAATGTAAACTTAATGGCCATAAAGATATATAGTTTAAGCTCATAAAAGATCGATGACAGTTTAAGCTCTTGACCATTGGTGGAAGGATTTGCATAAGATTAAGCTCACTTGTAAGGCATTCCTTTACCCACTTTGAATCATTCCACCTTTTCTCCTTAAATAGCTTCTTCAAAATTTGACCATTAAAGAAGATGGATTCTGTTGAATCCAAAAATGAGAGTAGTAATGAATGAATAAGACTGTTGAGATTTCTGCCATTGAAGTCTATATCTTTCTGATTTGTCTTGAGTTATTGCATCGCTGTTCTTTTATAGAAAGGAAGATAAGCTGTTACTAAAATATCTTTTCTCATTTTGACTTGACATTGCTTTGAAAACTTGTAGTGCGCTTGTTGGCAGAAATGGTGACTAAGATGAGTCTGCATAATGAAAGCATGGATGTAAATGCCATTTACATGCAAGTCACATAAATTGATTTTCCTCTAACAAGTCATGGCCTCTCCCTATCTACATCTGTCTGTTATAGGTTACAGACGAATTCTCAAATTAGTTTGTCTGTCAGTCAATCCTTCATAAGAGTGATTTATCTATTGTAACTAATAGACAAACTTTGGGTGGCATAGACTAAGTTGAATTGATCGATAAACAAACTCGGCTTTGTCTACAAGAATTCCTCCAAGAGATTTGTTTGTCACTCGATCCTTGCTAATTGTGCTTTGTCAATTATAAATAGCAGAAGGATTTTGGTGGCATAGACAAAGTCAAACTGGTTGATAAATAACCTCTCACTAACAGACGAAGTGTGATGCTCTTCTTTTGTTCCACATTTATCTGTTAGAGGTGGTAGATGAATCCTGCTTTGTTTTACTCGAACAGACGAAGTGTAATATTCATCTGATGTAAGTGATAGACGAACTCTACTTTACTTTGTCTTGGATGAATTACTCTATACTTTATCTATAGGTTTGTTTGTAGTAAGTTATAGATGAATGTGCCTTTGTCTGTTGAAGTTCATTTGTCCAAGTAGCTACTTTGTCTATGCAGCTTCATCTATCTTCACTTTGCAACTTCTACTTCATCTTCCACTTTGTCTGTTACTTTATCTGTAGTAAGTAACAGATGACAAAGTTGAGTTCCTCATTTATTTTGCATTTTTTGAGCAACAGATGGAGTTTATCTCTGTAAATTTTTGCTTTCTTTATTCTTGATCTATCTATCTTGGCTCAGCCGAAGTTGCACTCCTTTGTTTATTCATTTTGCTTTTTTACCCTTAGACGAATCTATTCTTCTAGTTTTGTTGGTCAGACACAGCTTTTTTTGCTTTGTGCATGATTATCTAGGTGGATATTCCTTTTTTTTTCATTTGTCTGAGTGTTTGATGGAGCTTCTTCTTCTTACTTTGTTTTAAACAAAATTTGTCTGATCGGTGTAGATAGTTTGAATATCTCGAACATCTTTATGCTTTTTGACCATGGCTTTGTCTTCGACTTCTTTTATCTTGCATTTGTCTATGGAAGTTTCTCTTTGAGGCTAATAGACAAAGCAGCCTTCTTGTATCTTGTATTTGAAGCCTTGTTTTCTTCCATTGCATTTGTCCGTGGAAGTTTTCTCTTAGAAAATGTAATCCCTCTTGTTGCTTTTCTTCAAAGCTTCTGCTTTCTTCTTCTTCTTTTTCTTCCATGACCTTCCACAGTTTGATCACTTTAGAATATACGAGATAGTTGTGGCAGTTTGTTGCAGACAATTGTGGTCCTGCACTTAAAATTTTTCTGCACTTGCTATGTTGTTAGCTTTCAGATTCATTATCATAATGTATTGTATCTAAATGTTATTTTAAGATATTGTAAAGCAAGGATAATATGCATCTTTATTTAAGTACATAATGTGAAAGCTTATGTAAGTATGGTGCTAAATTTGATTTAATAAATTTATGCGTTAAAGATAATTAAGATTAAGCGCACCATAAAGTAAAAGATGTATGCTTACATAATTAAACATTCTTAATTATGTATTTATTTTGATTAATACTTATTAAATCATGATTATGCATATAATTATTACAGATTTAAGTATACATATTTCTTAAAAGTTTTATTATCATCAAAATGATATACAGTAATACTGACAGTTATATCACCACCCCAATTTCTACAAATTATGGAGCTCTATTGCACACCATCAACAACAATATATATGAGATATAGAAGAACATTAGGAATAAGTTCTATTTGGAGAGGTTGCAGATGTGATGATACGATGTGAAGCAAGGATGAGCACGATCTCCCTAAAATGTGTTTTGATGCCTGAAGTTGGATAGACAGAGGCTTAACGTAAGGGTTATGTAACCAACCCCAAATGTCTACAAATTGAACAACATTGCTAAACGCTGATGAGAATGCAAAATGTCATATTTTATTTTTCTAATACTTCATCTTTTGCACCTATTTGATTCCTAAATATAC
>JAYJMB010066833.1:0-24989 GCA_036873735.1 Pouteria campechiana
CTTCGTGGCTACCAACTCCCTCTCTCCCCTCCTCTCTCTCTCCCCAATGTGCTAGTGTGCCACACTGCTTAGCCCCCCCGCCCCCCCCCCCCCCCTCCCCTTGTTGTCTTGCGCACCTCTCTAAGTTGTTGTGTTGTTTTGTATTTTAAGTTTATTTTTTTCTTCATATTTTGAATTTGTTTGCTTGTTAATTATTATGGTGTTAAATGTTAAAAGTCAATCCCCGAAAGAAGTCCCTTTCCATCATTGGATCTTGTAGATAAAGATGTTGAAATGGTATCTACAGAGCGAAAATCCAACAGAAAATATGCATTTGCTCCATTTTAAAAAGTAAAAGTAGCATCTGGAGGAGTTCAACCATCAATTAGATGTACTATGGAAGGAAAAGATGCAATTGAATGAGCATATTTGGAAATGGGTAAATGGTTTTCTGATGCTTTTATACCATTCAATGCAGTTAATTCCCCATATTTCAAATCCATGTTGAATGCTATGTTGCCAACTGGAGTGGGTTTTCCACTACCTTCATATTATCAAATAAGTGATAAGATACTAAAAAAATGTTGAAGAACTTAAAGGTGTAGTTGAATCAATGAAGGAGAAATGGAAGGCTTTTGGATGTACCATTATGTCAAATGGTTGGACAGATCAAAGAGGAAGGATATTGATTAATTTTTTAGTATATTCTATTCAACAATTAGTATTTTTGAAATCAGTTGATGCTTCTGAATATGCCAAAACTAGGGAATTGCTTGTTTGGTTATTTATGGAAGTTATTAATGAGGTTGGGCCAAACAATGTTATCCAGATTATTACAAACAATGCATCTAATTATAAGCTTGCAGGTTATATATTGTCTGAGAAGTATCCATTTATAGTTTGGACACCATGTGTAGCTTACTGTATTGATTTGATGCTTGAAGACATTGCAAATATGGATGAGATAAAAGTAGCTATTGGAAAAGCACGGTCTATTAGTACTTTTATCTACAATCATACAGCTGCTTTATCATTAATGAGAAAGTTCACAAATGGAAAAGATATCATTTGTCGTGCCATCACCAGATTTGCAACACATTTCCTTACTCTTCAAAGCCTTTTGAATTTTAAAGATCAATTAAGAGTTATGGTGGTGAGTAATGAATGGATTGAAGAAAATAGAAAATCCTAATGGCAACCTTCTTTCTACTTTTCTCTCTCTATTTCTACCTCATTTCTTCTCTCAACTCTCTCTCTCTCTATCTCTCTCTATCTCTTTTCTCTTATAATAGGGAGGTAGCCCTGATCATTAAAGCCACTTGCATTGCTGCCACCCAACTACCACTCAACCATGCTTATAGCCCATTAAAAACAAGGCATGCGGTGTTGCTGCCCATGCCAAAAGCTACTCACATTTAATGCGGGAGGCCCAAGTGGTGACAATATCTAATGGTAGCACTAGTGGGCTCAAGCCCAGCTAATGAGTCCAAGTAGGAGGACAACCCAAGCACCCATGTAGGTTTTGTGAGTAGCAACCTAGGTGCACTGACACCATTGTCCGATTTCGATCCGGTAATAAAAATAGATAGCAAAAATAGGTTTTATGTCTTGGAACCCTACTGTCTTTGATTTTGATGATTGGATAGTTAATTTTGATATTTTTGGATGTTTTGGATCTAATGATAGGGTTAAATTGTCCAAATAGCAGCTAGATCATGAGGTTTGGATGAACAACAAAGAAGAGGAGTGATTTTAACTCCCTAGATGGGATGTTATGGTCCACTAAACTATTCAAAATATGATTTGGGATGTTGTGTCCATTATATATGTATGTATATTGAGTTGGATGGTGGTTAGATTATGAGGATTAATAATTCTACAATCATATGCATATATTTTCAAATAATTCAATGTCTAACATGTAAAAGATTTGTCCAACTAATTCTAAAGTCTATTAAATTTTATACTATTTGTAATTATTTTAAGTTATTAAAAAATATAAGTTACAATGCACAATAAGAAATGATCTATGAAGAATTATTTAGAATTATATAGAATAATCTAAAATTACTTGCAATGTATCTAGAATTATTTAAAACCAATTTTAAATATTTTAAAATAAATTTTAAATATTTCAAAATAAATTTTAATTTAATGGGATAAAATCTTTATGCGTTGACTCCTTGATTATTCCAAAATGTAAGAGAATGATTATAAAATATTTAAAAATATAAAAAATTATTTTAAAATTATTTTATAAAATTTAGAATGACTTGAAATTTAAAAGTTAGAATGACTTGAAATTAAATTATGTTAAATGTATATGGAAATATTTAAAATATTTTCAAATAACTTTGAAATGCAAGAGAATGGTTCTATAATGGTTTTACAAATTTTGAAATAATTTAAAATTATTCAAAATAGTTTAATTTTTTAAAATTATTTAGAATGGTGTTGAATGTATTTTAAATCATTTTATATTACTTTAAATAATTTTAAAATTATTTATAATTATATATAGGATTATTTGAGTTTACCCCTTTTAACTTTTTTGACTTTGTAAATTTTACCTTATAATCATTAAGTTTTCATATTTTCCCTTAGTTATAAAAATATTTTACACATTATCCTCTTGATTGACAAGAGTTTGACAAATAAAATTTTAATGAAATAATTTTTAAAAAAATATAAAGATTTCCCTTAAATGGTCAACTTTGATTAGATTTTGTAACCTATCTAGACATGATTAAAGTCATATAAAGGTATTTTAGATTGTACTTTACTTAATTTTAATAGATAATAGGTCAAATCATGGACCTAGACCATAGAAAATGTAAGATTTGATTAGAAGAGTGTGCCTTAATGGTCAACTTAATGGTCAAAATTTGATCAAACTTTATGGCCCATCTTATTATGATCAGAGCCACTAAAGGTGTAACACCTGAGGTGTTAATTTTGATAAATTGGTACTTGAATATTTGAGTACATTGGAGTTATTTTTAATGTAATTGACAAAAGGAAAGGAATTGAAGCCAGGACAAATTTTAAATTTTAAATTCAGTGATGGATTGAGATGGGAAGAAATTATTTTGAAATGAAACAATGCAAATGATGTGATTTTCACTTATTTGGGGCATAATTTTTATGCATTAGATGTTAGTAGTATGTGGAAAATGTTATGATCAAAAGTATACGAAAAAGGAATGAAAATAAATGGAGAAAAAGTGGAGAAAAACATCAAAGTATGAAATGGCGACGATTCAGCATTGCGGCGCCACTTCAAAGACCAATGAGGGCAGCGTCATATTTTTCTGATGCAGTGGCGCCAGAATTTGGCATTGTGGTACTAACATTGGGATATATTAGTGCAGTTATTATTTTTTTTTTTTTGGCCGTTCCATTTTCTTACTCTGTTCCATTTCCTTCTTCCCCATACCTTCCCTTCGTCCCCAGCCCATGGATATTCCAAAATCCTTGGAATTTTGTTACAAATTCACCTTATCTAAGTGTGGAAATGATCAAGCATGCTTTAAAGATGGGTTTCTTCGGTTGGAATGATAAGGAAAGGGAGAAAATTCATGGTTGATGCAACCCATGGTGGGTTTTTGATGAATTAGAGCCCGTTTTTTCGTTAATGATCAAATTCATGCACAAAATCAAAGGTAAGTTGACTTTTCCCTAATTCGAATTCTATTTTTGTAAATTTTTGTGAACTGTGGAAATATGGGAGAAAATGATAGAATTATTGTGTTAATCATGGCAAAAATAAGTTAATGGATTGATTATAGTGATTTGGGCATAAGAATTCATGGTTTGGCTTGTTAGGGTTTATACCCAAATTTGGTAATAGTGATTTTGGAGAAGATAATGGGTATTTATTGTTAAAATCATTAAAAATGATTTATTCATGCTTAATGATGTTTTAAAACTTAATTAGACATGAGAATCTATGATTTTGTTAAACTAGGGTTTCACGTTAGCCGTGAACAATAAAAAATTAGGGAATTTCATAGTATATGCATAAATTGTATAGGGGAAAAAGTTAATTAGTGAATTGTAATGTTTTTGAAGTGATATGGGCATTAAAGAGATTATGAATATTGATTTGCTAGGATTTTGCCTAATTTGTGAATAGTAAATTTTTCCCAAATTTTGTATATTATGTGTAATAATTTTGGGGGAGTAAGTATAATTTATTGATTAAGGTGTTTTGGGACTTGTTTAAGAGTGGGAAATCTAAACGTGTACAATGACCTAAATGGCATTGGAAAGGGCTTTTTTGTATAAAGTGCTTAAGTAGCAAATTATTGCATTAAGAACTTAACTAACCTAATTCCAAGGTTATTGGAATGTTAATTGTGTTGTACGATGATTGAACATGGTTGAAAATGGAATTCCTTAAGACCTCTTGTTGAGATATTATGATCTACATAGTGCTTATTAGCTATTTGATAAAATATCCTAATGAAAGATAAACTATTTTTTAAGGATTTGATTATAACCCTAAGACCTTGATAAAAGGGAACGAAAGATTTAGTCATTTGGGGTCTAATTTATTAATAATGAAATTGTTCCACAATGATAAAATGTCCTAATGTGTTATACATAAATTGATTCATGCCTTTGTAGGGCTATCGATATGGATGGAAAGCTAAAGGACTAATGAGGATTATTGAACTGGTACTTCACACAAGTAAGTAGGCCCCCCTTTTCTGGTTGAGTACATGAGGATTTGCCAATTTGTATGATTTGAGCTTGTATATTTTGCTTGGGGATAGTGGATATCTCATTTGTTGTGAACATGCATGTTTGGATTCGGAGATACATTTTTGTTATTGATATGTTCACATGAATAAAATGATTATATGATGTTGTTTTATGGATTGATAACTATTTGGGATAGATATTATCTTTTGTTGGTAAATAAGCATAAAGTTAGTATGTTATATGAACATATGCATGAATGGGGATGATAAGTATCCCATTACACAAAATATTGTTCATTTTGTTAGATTAATGTGAATGCTTTGTAAATTTGAACCGGAAATATGCATGTTTTGGATATGATATGAACATGTATGTGCTTGATTATTGATCATTATTTTATATTACTTGCCTACTTATTGAGTTGCCTGGACTCACACCTTCTTGTTTAATTTTTTTAGCTGATAGGCCAGGTGAAGACTCCCAACTGTGGATTGGAATTGGTGAGTATGAGTAGAAGACCTTTGGATGGTATGATTGAATGTGGGGATTGGAATCCCATTAGATATTTGTATAATAGTAATTTGTATAATTGTATTAATTACAAATGATGTATATTATTGTATAATGGCATGTCATAATAGTGGAAATGTGTATGATATGGAAATAGATTATGTTATTACCATCATGGGGTGATGCAGATTCTGGGTTGTGGATAATATGGGCTAGTTTAGTGAGTTATGTTATTATTTTATGATCATTAAATTCAGTTGTTATTTATGATGATGATTGATTATACAGGTCTAAATTCATAAAAGGTAGGGTAGACTCTGCCGAAGTTTTGGCAAAGAATAGGAGAATTCTTGAGAAGGGGAATGGTAACATCCCACATAGGCTGTAATAAAAAAAATCTATAAGATGGCTAAAACGCATAGGGTGAGGGTGCGGGGTATTACAAAAGGGTATTTTTGAATCATGCTTAATTTGATCATGATGGGTAATGAGTTCGATTAGATTGATGGATCTTACTTAGAGTCTTTTCAATCTAAAAGTATATTACACATAAATGGTAGAATGGTAATTTTTTATTAGAAATGCCAAAGGGATTTTTCTAAAAATTTTTTATAGTAAGTAATTATTTTATAATGTGAAAAGTTATAGGAAAATATGCAAAAGTAAAAAAATTAAGAGAGCAAAATACAAAAGACCCTTATTTTTTAGCATATTACTTCTCGAAAAATAGTTTAAGGAAACTCTTTTATTTTTAAGCCAATCAAAAATGATTAAATAAAATCCAATCCAAATATTATACTTAGCATTATCCTTTTAGTTAAAACATGTGAAGTTATTTTGATTTTAGGCCTATATGAGCCACACCATTTAAAATATATAATACAATATAAAATATAAAAATACTTATATCAATCTATGCACATATCGGAATATCATCAAACTTTGTAAAATCATGAACTAACATAAAAATCAAGGTTTTAAAAGTATAGATGCATAATTATATGTTTGTAGATATCACAAGAAATGAAATCAATTTAAAATGTAGATATTAGCTCTCAAATGATGCTAAATTTGTGCTCATCTAGGTGTTTTATTTACATAATAATCAGATTATTGAATAAACAAGTGATGTTAACTAAGATGAAAGAAGTATATTTTATTTAATTATTCATCATAACTAAAAATGAAAAGATTTATTTGACATTTCAAAGAAAATGTTCATTTTAACCATTTCCCTTAGTTCCCCAAGTTATATGATTCTATAATTTTTTTTTTTTATCTTATGAGTGTAGAATTTGCATGATTAAACTCAAGGATACAAATAATTTGCATCAATAGCACCTCCTATAATTAAGCCCAAGGATGCAAATAATTTGCACCATAAATGTAAACTAATTGTAGCATTGAGGCTAATTATGTAAATTGCAATTTTATAAGGTAAAATTTGCAAAATACATACTTAAGAGACCTATTAGCAAAAAGCCTTCTTTGGAATTAAAGGGATATATCATATATCAAAGCGCTCTTTAAAAATCATAAGAAATGTTCAGTAATAAATTTTCCAAATGAAATTATCCAGGTATGAAAACCTTGGTTGAGAAAGGTTTTATTTTATTTACTTATTTTGTGTGCGCGTGTGTTTGTGGTACTTTGTCACATTTGTAACTTAATGAAATATTCAACTCAAAGACCAAGTAGGTTATTCAAGTGTTCACGTATTCTAGAAGGAAAGTGGCAAAAAATTACAACCGATTTGATAGGACTACCACCTTCTTAAGGGAAGATTGCCATTATGGTTGCGGTTGATCATTTGACCAACCTTGAGTCTATCCATGGCAATTGCCAAGGTAGCTCAAACATATACTTATTACGCTACATGGCTTCCCAGCCTCCATAATTGCTGACAGAGACTTTTTGGTTTGTGAGTACTAAGTTGAAGTTCGGTATAGCATACTACTCTCAAATTGACGGCCAAACTGAGGTTATTAATCGTTGCTTGGATACCTATTTAAAAGTTGGATTCACCAGCGAATTCAAAGATCCATCCTGTTTTCCAAGTGATGTTAAAAAAGAAGATACAATGAAGAAACCATCCATAACTTTGCTAAAGTTGCCGAAAACAGGTGCTGATGATGAAATTGTACTGTAGCCAAACAGGATAATGGGTAATCGCAACTGGGTGGGTAGCGGAAGCGTAGATTCACTGGAAGGGATCACTGCAGATGATGATGATGGTTCTTAAAACCTATTGCTGAAATATCTCAGAAATTCCCCGATTTAAACCTGGACGGCCAGGTACTGTTCAAGATGAGGAGGGGATTTTCAATGATGTCATCATGACTTGAGGCCTGAGGGGAAGCAGCAGTTGGACGGTGATTGGGTTTATCAATGAAATGGTTAAATCTACAAGTAGATAGCAGTTCAAGATGCCATATAGAAAGAAGTGGGAAGAGCAAGTGCGGAGACAAGAGAGAGTATAAACTTTGACAAGTCAGGAAAATTAGTTGGAAATGTAGCCAATTGTGCCGCAAAAAGCTGGAATGTCGCATAAATAAGGAAAGAGATGCATAAAACGGATATGAGACTTGTTTCAAAAAAGCAAACACCCAGCTGTAACAGAAGAGTGGCCCTCCCGAATCAGCGAAACACCCTCTCTGAGGAATTCATCGAACATCTGCGGCAACAGGCTGTTGGTGATGGTTGAATCTGGAAATTTCCAGAGTATTTCAACAAACCCTTGAATCCCAGCTCTCAAGATGACCAGGCCCTGGGAAGATGTCAGGCCCCAACTATCTGAGACCTGACCATCTATCTTTATCAGTATTCGAAGGGCACCTACGGCTTTAACTCGGCCACAGCAGTTTGATGTCTCCACGGCAGCCCATGGAAAGCGTGCCTTAGATCAGCTGATTAGAGGACCAACGGCCTGTCTGCATGCGGCTTATTTTCCTAAGTCGTTATTTTCATAGATTTTGTTGACATGTTGGCACTTGAATCTTATCATGAGTGAAAAAGAGGAGGGAAGGAAACATGGGAGTTCATGAGCGAGAAAGAGAAGGGAAGGAAACATGGAGACGAGAAGATCTAATAAAGAAAATGGTAGGGGAGGTTGTTAGCTGGACAGTGACTTGTAATTTTATGTTTTACCCGATTATTTTCTAAGACATCGCTTAACTTAAAAAGTTATAGGTTTTCAGCAAACAACTGAAATTAAGTTTTTAATACGTAATTGCACTGTGACTTATGCTTCTACAGATTATAGATAGTTTTAGTAGACAGAAAATGAGTCGCAAATGTCTTAAATATTAATGCAACATGCAACTCTATTTTTAGGATTTGATTAAAAGTCCATGTCCCTTGCTAATCAAAAGTGATTATGGCAGAATCTTAGTTTCCAACAGCTGGTCTACAAGGAAATGAGAGGAAAATCCCTTTCAACTTTTCTTTTCCATGTCTGTTGATTGACGTGACATTTAAATACCATAATAACCTTTTTTTCTTATTATTACTTAAATTTTCAATCATTACTTCTGTGGTCTTCCTTTTCATCCAAAAAGCCCATTTATTTTATTTTTCACTTTATTTATATTCATTACCCCCTTATTTTGTCATATTAATTTGCCTTTTTTCTTCTCCTTTGTCATATCCTCCTCTCTTCCTCTTTTCCTTGTTACCAAACAGACTCAAGTGTTCACCATACACCCAATAAGATCATCTGTGCTTTAAAAACAGGCAAAAGGGGGCAATGAGTGATTAAATACTCTGGCCTATAAATCCACTTATCATGACACGGGGTACAGGATCATATCCACATCAACTTGAATCATAAATGATGCTACGATTTCAAGGATGCTAGCAGTAGCAGGCTGACAGTCATAAGCACATTTCTGTGGGCTCCATAAGTGAACATTCCCCTATCAAGTAGAAACATTAACCAATGCTATTCACTATTAAGCAATATAGCATGCAAACAACAAGACATTACGCACAAGACTTGGATCTTGAATTAAATTAGGCATACCCACTAAACCAGATGGTTCCTATCTGCCGCCCAGAGAGAAACTGTCAGCTAAACTTCTGCATTCTAAGCAATTTCTCACAAGAAGAAACCAGATTCTCAAATCTGGAGTCCAGCCCATCACTTTCTGCGATGGTGGTACTTAACTTATCAACCAATATGGCAATAGTGTCCTTCCTAAAGCGATCAGCATTGTCATTGAAAAGATCCAACCATGTCTTCTCAGAGAAAGTATGTGGGTCATTTGTGTGGTAGCTGCAAATGCAGGATAGGGCTGCAGAGATATTGCTTTCTTGTAGCTTCAAGCAAAACCTTTCTTTTACAAGAGGAAGCGGCAGTGGCTGACTGGACTGAACCAAGTGATGCCATGTCATGTCCACCAGCTGCCCCTGAATGGTGCAGAAGACAAAAGACTGTTAGTAATTATGGCTCCATATGCATGGTATCATGCGTAAGCCATCAACGGTGGGGCTCATTATCCATGGGCAATATGTTCAAGTTCATGCAAGTCCATGAACGTATATTTTTACATCCAAAGAGAGAGCAAACATCCATCTCTGCCCTCTGCTCTAGTCAAGCAGTCACAATTATCTGATGAGGCGAATCATGGAGTCATTCCCCATCAGTGGTCTGATCCATCGTTTGCAGTAAAAACCTCCAAAGTTTATGCAAGTTTGGAGATAAAAGGTAAAATTAAAGGTGACCAACCAACTTTCAACAAATGAGATCTAGAAACAATACCTGTCCAGCTTTTGAAGCTTCCAAGATCATACCTAAGTGGCGTTTTGGATTGAAGTGGTATCCATGATGCAGCATTTTTTTATATATGTGCTCAAGATCACCCCACTGCCTTCCAGAAATGCATGCTTCTAACATGGTATTGAATGTGAACCTGTCTGGCAACACTCTCTCCTTAGCAATGTTCTCACTGCTCACACCATCTGTTCCCTTTAATAGCCTCTGAAATAGATCTTTAGCTTCTTCAATCATGCCATGCTCTATATATGCCTTCAAAATAATATTACAAGTAACTATGTTTCGGGGGCAGAATTTTTGCATGTGGTTGAAGATGTATGCGCCATTTTGGACATTGCCTGAATCCAGACAAGCTTGCATCAATCCAGTATATGTCAAAACCAGTGGTTTCTTTGCAACCTTACAGATTTTGTCGACCTGAGAAAGGATAACACCAAAACATTGTCAACCTATTTTCTGAATAGACCTCTATGTTTATCTTGTACTGTATAAGATAGTAAAGAGTTGTCTCACATCTTTTGTGGATAAAACTCTGGAAATCACTCAAGGATGAAGCATGCATCTATCTTCCATCTCAAGTCCATTCAAGAATTTAGACATTCAGTACTGATCACCACCATTATTTCAATGGTCGTGACTAGTGTGGTCTACCGGCCACTCTAAAGAGTAGTGGTATAGATGACCTAAAACTGGGGAAACTTGCATGCTGTGTGCAAAATCCAGAGGGGTGAAAATCAGATAGTCTGCCAGTCATTTCCTTTTGACTTCAATTTTTTCTCCAGTGAATAAATGCAGATGATTTCTGAATCTCTGCATAAGAACATGGAGGGGCCCACAATATATACAAGTCAGACTAGACAGGACTAAATCTTACTCTTCAGTTTGTGTGGAACATTTCTATGTAATGTCCATCTGACCTGATCTTATCAGCATGCAATTCATGCATAAGGTGGCCCATCAACAAAATGAATTCGAACCTCTCAAGGCCATTGTAAGGCACAAAATTGCATATACGTTTATTCTAAAACAGAATTTGAGATAAACCTGCCACAATGCTTCTTGGCACCTTCCGGCACTGCAAAGACACCGAGCAAGGTCATAGTAGAGGCTTGCAGAGCCTACTATTCCCCGTCTTTCCATGTCTTGAACTGCTAATACAGCCTCATCTGTTTTCCCTTCTCTCCATAGAGCATTTACAAGAACTATGGAAATACAAATCAAGAGAAACACCATCATATGGCAGAATAGAACTACCATTGCAAACTAGTTTGTGTGTGCCACATCATCACCACAAAACCCTGTCGTGCCACCCAATCTTAAGCCTGTCTTGGAAAAGATATCACCATAATGCATATGGTGATTCAGATAACCATCTTGAAATTGGTTCTAATGGGAGATTCACAAAACCGTCTTGAAATTGGTTCTTATGGGAGATGAACAAAGGTTCACTCTGGTATATCAAACCACAAAAGAAATGTAGCAATCCAATGCATGGTGTAGTATTCTCAGGTACCTTTGTAATTCAAAGCACTCGGAATAGAGTTCTTCTCCACTTTCCGGAAGAATTCATGCACCAAGTTGTACTTGCCACATGCAAACATTACCTGTTTAGGAAACAACGCTTCGATAATAACACCGATGAACAAAATTCCAACAAAATTTTCTGTAGCATGCATCTAGATCAACAATCCCCAATTGGAATTCCATGGGATCATGCATTTTATCATGATACAAGCTTTAGTGCAAAAGATACCTTGTTTCCTGCTTTAGAATGTTAATGTGAAAGGCAAGAGCCCTAATTGGATGTGAATGCTCAATAGCACCACAAGCTTAGATTATATATTAGAGGCACAATCTACTAATGATATTAGTGCATTTCGTTCAAGTGCAAGTCAAAATAAGCTGAAAATCTACTAAATTGGCAACTAGGATAAAGAATATCAGCAAAAAGGTCAAGAAAAGGTCTCACAAGAATACTAGTAGGAATGAAACAATGTACAGATGTACATGATGGTGGCCATTATCAATCAGGTCCACCTATTTTATGGGCCCTGGTGAGGTTGGCTCATGTTTCAGAAGACATGCTTAAAAATCCAATATGGCACTCTTCAGACTACCTAAGCCACTTCAATAGCCACTAGTCAGGAATCCTTAAAAGATGTAGCTCATTTTATATGGGCATTACATGCCATAATTTGATAGAGGAACAGAATCGACTGGTAGGCAAATATTTTGCTGTGAGCAAAGAATGATGGATTTATGGTTTCCAATTCCTACTACACATCAAAACCTCCAGCAGGATTTTAGTACTTATTCAAAGGAGAAGAAAGAGCTTAACATTCTGCACAAAATTTTCTAAAAGATGCATGATGGTACCATAGTCCTACCAACCAAGAAGACAATGTCCAAGGCCTTTCGGTTTATTCTGCTCACAGATGACATGTTTTTATCTGTTGCTAGCAATGATTGCAGATTCATGCATGGAGATGTGAATCATGAAAGGAAAAATATTGCATTTATCACTGTCTTAGTCAGAATAAATGGTGACCTAAATTGTATTAGAATTACAGGATTTCAGCTGGTTTATTTTTGATCCATCCAAAATGAATCACCTTAAAACAAGGTTCTGCATGGGGCTTCAGAATTGGTAAGTTTAAAGAAGATCCACATCCAAACTATTTATTGGTCAGAATTGTGTCCTGAACAAAAATTCCAATCAAAACTATCAAAACCCACATTGTCTGATAAGGCCCATTTACTTGCATGGATGACTGGAACCCACATCTTATCTCTTATACAGACCACCGCTACACCTTTTGACTTAACTATTTATTTCTAGAAGCTACGTCAATGGTTTGGGTCTCCCTATCAAGAGTAGGCTTTTTGCATGTCCCCCCGGCTAGAGTCAATGGTCTGGACTCTCAAATCATGGAATTCTGTTCATAAAATACCACATGCATCACATTGGCACCCATCCCATCCCAATATAGCTCATCCAAAAAGAAATTGTCAGTAAAAAGGCAAGAGAAGGCCATTTTTACCTCCATGACAAGACCATATGTAGTACTAGAAGGTGATATATTTTGTTGTTTTAATTGCTGCAACACCCAAAATGCTCCCTCCCATTTTTTTTGGTGGGCACATGCATTTAAAACCTGCAACAGAAAATGAATACAAAGATAAGAATGCCATCTCATTTTCATTGACAGAATGGAAGGATTTGCTAAGTCTAGGTGAACAGATGCCAATTGTATAATCCAAAATAAATTTTGCCTATGCTCCAAACAGATCATCTCGTTATCCTAGCTATGCAATGCACAGCTTTCTGGGACCTTGGCTGTGTTCTTCCTTAACCATCTATTTCTAGGTCAACAAGTAAAGACTTATCACCTCCAGTTGTGAGCTATTCGTGGATTCCTGCCAGTGGTGTGGCTGATAAAAATCCAGGTGTAGAACAGCAGTTGGATCCCTTAAATGGAATCATAAACAAAACTGTGATAGTTGCATAAGATGACTATAACTCTTTTAATCATGCATGCATACTAATTCCATTGTTTGCATGTGCTTGTGCCTCTAGTTATGTTGTATCTTAATTCACATGTTGCACTAGGCTACTTAATGTTAAAGCCAAAACATGGATTCATATGGGCATTGCAATGTCTTTACCATGGTCCTGCTTTAAAGGATAATATTGGAGCAAACCAAATTAGAATTCTGTAGCGCAGGAATTAATCATGGATTGGAGGAGGATTATCTAGCTAATGATGTTACATCTTGCTGAAATATGGGACTTCCACAATATGTAACATAACCAACAAAGATTATCACATTGCGGCAGTATGGATGCATTGATGCAAGACTGTGATATGAAAAATGGGTTCCTATGACTCATCATCCTCTGGATCAACTCAGCTTTTTTGTCTGAAACAGAATGAGTTGCTGCACCAAAACAGGACCCCCATTAGGATGTTTTGGTCCCAAGGCAAGCCACTATCTGACACCGCAACTTGAATCCATGACTCGAACACAATGTCATCTACAATAAATGAACATTTGATAAATACTTTTAGATAGAATCATAGAAGCCATGGTCAGATGACGCATGAATAGCATCATTGACTTACAGCATTGTAAATTACAATATCTGGTCCCAGCCTCGGATCCCATTTTGTAAGCATCCCCAACTTGAATTTCTTCGCCGGAAGGGTCCGCATGCAATCAATGACATCAAACAATTCCTTC
This sequence comes from Pouteria campechiana, assembly GCA_036873735.1. Lineage (NCBI taxonomy): Eukaryota > Viridiplantae > Streptophyta > Magnoliopsida > Ericales > Sapotaceae > Pouteria > Pouteria campechiana. The sequence goes on from JAYJMB010066833.1 coordinate 14,213, forward strand.
AGATAGCCCGCTTGCCCAAGGGTGACAGCAATGCAATGATAAGCTGCTAGGTCAGGATATGATGACAATTGTTGCTGGAAAAAAAGACAGTAGTTAATAAGCTATATCTTTTACTTTTTAAACTCCAAAAAGAAGTACGTAGTATGGGTATGGGAAATCAAATACCCATACCCTCTGCATTTGATGGAAAGACATAGTTTTCCTGATGTAGCAAAGCAGGACTGAGGGTCCAGAATGCACCATTCTAATACCTGAAGTCTGCAAGTGGATAAATTTATCAAATGCAGGAGGTTTAGGTATTCATTTCCATGGATATACGATTGGAAAACACATTAATTACTTGCATAGAATGAAAAACGTTGAGTGCTTCCACAGGCCTCCTTGCTTTCCCAAGCACATCAAGAACTGTTGTGTAAATGTATCTGCACAATATGAGTGTGGTTTAATGAAAGAATTCATTAAACATCAAAAGTGATGTATCCCTGAAGAAAAATTGAGGTTCTTTTATCATGAGGCCGGATTCTCCCTTTGCTATACTATTTTAAATGGTGGTGAACCATCTAATATGCATATGGAACACTTTCGACTTAGCGACGGCATGGTAGATAGCAAGCAACCTTTTGGATAGAGCAGAATGCGAAAATCATCTGACTTGCCCACTGGTCATTTTTTTATACTTATTTGATTTCCAATAACTGGAGTTGGATAATTAGATTGATTTGACCTTTAGAGTATGTGTAATCCATAACAAGGCCCATGTTTTATACTGCACTGAGTCACTGAGCCCATGTTTTAGTCTGAACTGAGTTACTGACTAGCATGTATCTGGTAGACAAATGACTAGCATTTATTGGAAAATGGCAAACAGAAGTCCACACTTTCTCCAATAATACTTATAAGTATGCTAATCTTTCTTATAAACATCCTAACTAGATGAAAATGTCCAGTTAAGTACTTGTATCATTATTCTATCAAGTGATGAGAATGTTATTGTATAACAAACTGGAAAAAAGAAATAAAAGAATACTTACTTGCTCTTGTAAGATTTGAAACGCTCACGCAAACGAAGCCATTCAACAACTTGCAAGGCCCTTCTCCAGTTCCCAAGGTCACCTAATATCTGAACAACTCTCAAAATAGAATGATCCGTAAATTTGATCTTAGCGCTGTGCATCATCTTCGAGAATTGCCACTCTGGTAAATTTACATCAGTACCGTTCAACCTTTAAAATCAGAAAGGTTTGATTTCAATCAGTCCAACCAAAAGCTTTAATCTTCTGACCTACAACATGATTCACCTTGTTTACCAAGAGATACTCATCACATGTACAAATACTGGAATTTATTCCACTAATCATCACAGACCATATATTTTATACAAAACGGAGTCTGTAGTTTCGCTAAAAGGGAAAATTTCGCTAAGCTGAAAAGAAGAAAATTTCGCTAATTTCGCTGAACTATTTCCCTAAAATAAAAACATAAAATTAGGAAAATGGGTAAAATGTAAGAATTTTTCCATAAAACTTCTTAATAAATCATAATAAATATAATTGCACATCTAGAATGAAAAACATCATTTTAAATGTCAAGATATATGAAGTAAATAAGACATACCAATGATACAAACATAGATAAAGCAGAACTCTTATGTAAAATGCTATGAAAGGAAATATTTAGCTCACACAGTTGTTAAACATATGCATATAATGCGAAATATAAAAAAAAAATCCTAAAATTATGCTATCACCATACCTACAACTTATTTTAATTTACATGATGAAAAATCTAAAAAATAAAACACTAATAAATTATAAAAATTTTACATAAAAGATGTATTTGCATACAAAAAATTTTAAAGAATAAAAAATAAAAATAAAAAAATACATAAACATTTCATACCGCTGGGTGGAAGAAATCACTCCTCCCGGATGAAATTGAAGTAAAATCCATGCTGAAAATGGGGAAAATCTTCCCAACACAGTTGTTGCGCATATTGAGTACCTCCCACAACAAGCTTCGATCGATTTTCTCTTTCCCAATCCACTCAAATGTTGTTTTTTAGCACTCCACTCACAATTTCAAAGCAATACAAGTCGATTTGAAGCCTACAATCACAAAAACGCCAACTGTGGCACTCTGTTGGTGAGATAGAGGTATGCTGGTACTCTTCCCGTCAATTTCAAGCCCCCAAATCGATGTTAATTTGTTCGAAAATGGATTTCGAAACATTCATTGTCGATTTCAAAAGGGGAAAATCGATTTCAATTAGGGAAGACGAGGACTAGGTATAGGCATAGGCAGCCACGCTGTCAACTTCCGATCTTCAAATCGAGGCTTCAAAGCTTTTTCTTTTTTTTTTTGCAAATCATGAGAAGGGGTTTTGAAATTGATTTTGGGGAAGATCTGCATGGGTTTCAAACGATCATAAAAGGGGAACAGCAACACATATGGGCTTTAGGGCATGCTTTTGACTTTAGGGGCGAAATTTTGGCAAAATTTCCCCCCCTCAAGAAAATATTGCCGAATTCAAGATTCTCTCAACAAATTGGGGAAATTTTCAAAAATTTCCTCAAATTTTCAAAAACTTCTCCTAACAATGCAATTAGCCTAATTTCCCTGGTGAGAACATTTCGCTGGGATGCTAAAACAAAAATTTCATCGAAAATTTCGCCAAAATATTCGAAATAGCAAGTACTGATACAAAATAATTCAATCATCTGCTTATAGACACTGAAGATGTCCAGGGGATATAAAGTAAAAGCTTATAGGTAATGGTGTAGTTAATTATGTCATGAGAAAGAAACAGTCAAGGTAAACCCTATTACCAGAATCCACATTGATAGATTCTATGTATGTACCCTAAGATGGCATACTTGTGTTGCAAAATGGGGAATTATTTAACACATAGTAACAGCCATTGAAACTAGAGATGCATGCAAGAAATGGTAAATGCAAAATAACAGCTCAAATTAAACTGATTAATTGTGGAATACACACAATCTTTATCTTCCAATTCAAGGATCAGATTCGTTTATAGTCTGAATCCATGGATACTTTGGTTCTTTCAGATAAGACCTAGGATATTTTTCATCTTGTCTTGTAGCATAATGCCAAATTGAATTAGTTTCTGAAAGCAAAGACCAAATTTAGTACTTTTGCACAAACACATCTTAAACTAGTTCATGATTTGGAAACTGAGCTCCAAGTATAGCATTAGTAGATCTTGGACGAGAGAGTTCCAAGTTTTGTACTAATAAATCATATATATATATATATATATATATATCTTGGAGGTTCTTGACTGCAGATAAAAGTCTTTCTCTGAGGAAAAAGAAAATAAATGGACGTAAACTAAATAAGAAAAAGGCTGGATGCTTACCATTTTGCTAGCTTATTGATTCTCTCTTCCATTTCCATCCGTAGGACCCGTGGCCTATTCCTGACATCCGTGAATACCTCAAAGGTCTCAAAAGCTTTCCTCTCCATCCCTAACCCAATATGATTGTCATCTTCCATGGATAGCTGATCTGGACCTATAACTTTCTCATTCTTCTTAGTTCGAAAATATTCTCCTCTCAATATTCCATGCCTTTCAACATTCACCAAGTCTGCCCTTTTCACTCCAGCAACAGTCTCATGGAACCAAGCCTGCCCTTGAGTATTATTTTGTGCATAAATTTCTTTTTTATCATCATGCGAATCCCATGTTGGAATCAGTTTACCATGGCTGCCAGTGTTTACTTCCATCTCATCAGCATACACTTCATCATCATTATCATCATCACTTCCAATCTCATAAATATTTCTCCTACTTTTGTGTGCCTTTCCTTCATCCATGCTACCAGCTGAACTCACCCCTTCTGAAGTGTAGTCATTATTGTTGCACTTATCTAGATCTGTCTCATCATCGCTTGCATGAAAACTTTCCCACTTGAAATCTGTCCTTGTCTCACACATAACCTTTTTTTTCATGATTTGCCTATCCATTTTTCTTGTAGCATTGTCAATCTGACTTTTGGCCAATCTGCCATCTTGTTGCTGTTGTTTTTTTCTCGTGTTTGTCTCATCTTTGTGGTAACCATATCTTCCTTCACTTACATTGGTGGGTCTCCCACCCTTTCTCAGGCCATCGAATTTTCTACCATGTCCTTTTCTATTTACGTTGTCTTTACTCTTATTTATACCCAAGTTTCCCACCTTTGTCACCAAATTTACCTCTCTTTCTGACCATTTTCCATTTTTCTGACCTATAGCAGAATCCGCATTGGAATAACCCAGTTTTCTTCCCTCAAATTTGCCACTAATCTTGTTCGCTCCAATATCATCAGTCTTTGGATGCAATCTTAGCTTTCTATCTTCCGCAAAAGACATCTCCCTTTTGCTGTTACCCACTTTACCAGTACCTGAAACTTTGTCACTAACCACATGACACTTCTCTGAAAACACATTGCCTAAATTCCTGTCCCTTTGTTTGTAGCCTAATCGTCCTCTACTTGAAACGTGTTGGGTCCAATCCCTATCATTCTCCACCAAGTTATCTGCAACAGGCATGTTTTGGTCCTGTTTGTCAATTTTATCATCTGGGTAGTCCTCACTTTCCACAGTTGTTACATTCTTTTTGTGATGAGAATTGCTTCCCATTCTAACCTTACTCCCATTTTCATTATGATTATCTTCTCCTGCCAGGCTTTTCTTGGAACAATATCCATCGATTCCTTGACTAGAACCATTCATCTTGTCATTTGCAAGAGACTCCATAACTTTCAAATAGTCATCAAATGCAGGCTTAAATTTTAATTCTTTCTCAATAAACCTGTCACTAACTGCACAGTTTTCCGACTCTTTCCTTGAAAGAGCATAGAATGTTTTACATCTGGGTATCCTAACACAAAAACTCCGCATCCTTTTCGCATTCACAGCAGCACAAAAAAGGGGCTTCGGAGAAATCAAAAGAACGTTACTAGACGAAGGATTTGAACAGGAACTACAGAGGAGAAACCCATTTCTTTCCAGAATAGAAATGCCTATTTGCCCACTTGCTGCCAGCATGTCAGCTCAGTTGCTTTCAACCTTCCAAAATGACAGCATTCAGCAAAAGAGCTGAGAAAAATCAGACCCTTTTCGTTTCTGAAGGAAACCCACCAATCTTCATCGCAAATTGGCGAGAGGAAATATCAATTAGCAAACCCGTAATAACAGGATAAGGATTTTGAACCTACAACGACGGTGGGGAAAAAAGAGGAATTTGAGATGAAAAAGAGTAAAAAAACATGTATTCCTTTCTATAGGAGGCTAGAAAACAGTCCCTAGGAAACTGAATTTTACTTACAGACATGGGAGTGAAGAATTTTCTGTGTTGGGATTTTGCTAAAACCCTGCCAGAGACTAAAACGTGAGGGGCTGATAGCCTGATACAGATAACATGCAGAAAAATGCCTGCAGAACGAGTCGATGGGGGCAAATAAGATGCTCTGGCATAGCGTGATTGATGATATACGGGCGCTATCATTTGCATTGCATGCCGATAACCCAAGTCGTATTGTGGATCTGTTAGTGGCTCTATCACGGGAAAATTTACGTTTATTCTTTTAAAAGAAAAGAAAACTATAACATTGGAATTCATTAGCCGGGCTGATGGCCTGGTGCGCACAGTAATATCTAACCGTGATTTGGAGAAGAATGAAAAAGAAAGGAATGAGGAAAGTCACAATCCATTTTCCCATTTTTTACATCTTTTGACGTAATTTAATATTTTAACCACAAAACAATTTTATTTTTCTCTTATTATTATCTATATTTTAATTATTTTTATATTTTTATAAAAATAATCTACTTACGTTATTTTTATTTATTTTATTTTTAATTATTATCTTCTATCATGTCATATTATTTTTTATAATTAATTTAATTTGAAACATAATTTTCTGTTTTTCTATTATTATTTATATTTTTAATTATTATTCTTTATATTTTTCAGTTTTAATCTTATTCACTCAAAGGCTGGCATTATTTTTCCTTCCTTTCTATTTTCACTTCTTTCAATTCTTTTTCATCCAACCAATCACTGAAATTGCCTGTTCATATTGGCAGCCTCTGCTGTCACGCGACTTACGCATCAAACACGAACTAGTTAACAAACAAGCTTAGATGGCAAACAAAGAAGCCGAATGAAAATTGACAGATAGAGTATCCGAATTCGTTTTTCAGCGTAGATATGGTACATTTGCGAGATAGGTAGACTTCGTTAAAAGTACTTTTATTATGAGTAAAGTAGAAATGTGGGCGAAACGGTAATTTTATATGTGAGAGTAGACGTTGAAATTCATGTGAGTACGAGAGAGTATCAAAGAGATCGCCTTAAGTTGACCATGAATTAATTTGGTAACCGGTGGTGTACCGAAGTTCGTAAATGATCATTGAAATAATATTTTTAACTTTTTTATAGATAATTTTAAATATCTAAAAATTAAACAAACTTATCCAAAAATATAAAAATTAATATATCTACAAACTAGATTTTTCCCAAATAAATCAAATGTGAGGTTGCAAGCTATATCTACATATTTCCACACACTTAAGTAACTCTTCAAGTTCCATAATATATTATGCACCATTATAAATATTAAAAATTAAATATATTTGATACAGCATAATGTACTAGCCATAAAAAAATAGCTAAAGGCCTTTTATTCCCTCCATATGCCTTATACTTAGTTATTTTTGTTGATTGTAGTAGACATAATGTTTTATAAATCTTGCCACATATCAAAAAAATCTTGAACCATTATTTCTCATTTTCTACTAAATTAATTTGTGTATCTACAATTCTTTATTAGCAAATAAATTAAGCAACTACCTTATATCCATATATATTCCCAAAGATTTTCTCCTTTTCATTTTTTCCAACAATCTATAAAGCTTCCTAAAAGTTTTGATATATGAATAAAATGTTGACAAATCAATGTTAAATTTGTTATAAAAATGAAAACGCCTCTTAACACAAACCAATTTCACTATATCTCATCACTAAGTAGCCTTTCTTTATATTTCAAGAGTGCTTTCAACAACAAAAAATAATATACTTCTTTAAACATTTTAACCTTGTCACATTAATCATGTGATTATTTTCTTGCAGATGCATAAATTCAACTACTTTGATATATCTGCCTGTACTTACCTAGATTTTTACCATTTATTTTATTTATTTTCCTACAATAGTATAAAAATCATACAAAGAGTCAAAAAAGCCAACTAATATTCCTTTCTTAAAAAAAAAATAAGATACAACAATCCTCTTTTGCCCTATACACCATACCTATGCATACTCCAAAATTTGCACTCTCTTTAAGTTTCTAAAATTATTTTAGGTAGGACAAAATTGATATATGCATATCAAATGATTTTATTTATTAATTTTCATAGTATATTTTTATGCTATGGTTATAAGTAGGTAAATAATTTATACCTACATATACTCCAATAGTTATGCCTTTTTAATTTTTCAAATAGTCCAATGCCCCGAAAAATTTTAGAGATTTGTCTGTCATTAGTAAACCATTTATGGGTAAGACAAAAGAATTTAATTGACTACATCTTTTGCTAATTCATTTCCTATATCTTACTATATCCTTAAGCTCAATGGCATTTTCTTCCCTTCTTTGGGAATTTTTACCAAAAAATAATATACCCATCTAAATGATTGAATCTTAATCTTCTAATCATATGCTTATTTTTTAGTAGATGGATAGATGGAACTACTAAGATAAGCTACCTTAATTTTTTATTACTTTACATGCAATATTATAAAAAATATAGAAAATATAGAAAAAGGGAGATGATAATATTTTATTAAAAGTAAAAATAACAAATACACAATAGAATTCAGCCCTATGATTTATACCCATATGTACTCCAACATCTAAATTTTTTAAATTATTTTATTTAGAATAAAATTCAAAAACATATACTAGATGTTTTGTGTTAGTGTTTTTTTTACTATGCTTAGAGTTTTGAAAATATTTTATACCTTTATATTCCTCATAATTTATACATTTTTAATTTTTTTCTAATAGTTCAAGACCCAATAAAATTCCTGACATTTTCCTAATATCCTAAAATAGTTGCTAGCTATGCTTAGAAAGCGAGGTGCATATATCCACCATTATTTCATCACCTATACCCTACAATATCTCGTAGTCCAACGGTCCTTTTTTTTTATTCCCTGGGCATTTATTAAGAAAAATAATATATCTACTTGGATGATTGAATAATATATAGTAAGTCATGTGGTTATTTTTTGGTAAATGATTATATCTGACTACTCTAATATAGCTAAGCATACCTGCCTAAATTATTGTCAACTAATTTATTTTTGTCTATAATAGCCTAGAAATCATACAAACTACCATAACAGGTGGATGACATTTCTTTATTCAAATAAAAAATAAGAATAAGATAATTTATATTTACTCTATAACTTATACCAGTGCATACTCCAAAATTCATATATATCCTAATTTGTTTAAATTATTTTGAGTAGGATAAAATTCAAAAATGCATATAAAATGCTTCGATTCAGTCTTTTACACACATGAAGTTTTTTCTGTTATGCTTAGACTTAGGGAATATTTTATACCTGTATATACCATAAGAGTTATGCCCTTTTAATTTTTTCTAACTGCTCAATAGCCCATGAATATTTTATACCTGTATATATCATAAGAGTTATGCCCTTTTAATTTTTTCTAACTGTTCAACAGCCCATGAATATTTTATACCTGTATATACCATAAGAGTTATACCCTTTTAATTTTTTCTAACTGCTCAACAGCCCATGAAATTCTCTAAATTTTCCTTCTATTAGTAAACTATTGTTAGGAATGCTAAAAAAAATAAATTTCATACAGCTACCCCTATTTCATCCCTATATCCTACTATATCCCGAAGCTTGAAGCATTTTTTTCCCCTTTGTTGGTGATGTGCAGTGAAAAATGATATATCATTTTAAATGATTTAATCCCACTGAAGTATTTTGGTGGTTACTTTTTGGTAGATGTATTTATACAACTACCATGATATATCGGCCCGTACATGCTTAAAATATTACCATTTACTTTTTCTCTTTATCTACAATAGACTAAAAATCACATAACCATCTGGAAAAGGTAAAAAAATATCCCTTTATTAAATCTAAAAATAAGCAATAGACAATCATCTTTAGCACTATACCTTATATCCATGTGTACTCCAATATAGAATACATTAGTTAATTTATCTTATTTTTTTATGGGGGTTAAAATTCATACATGTCTATGAAACGCTTTTCTTTAGTATTGTACACACCTCACATTTTATTTGCTTTGACTGAAGTTAGGAAAACATTCTATACCTGCATATGCCCTCTTAGTTATGCTCATTTATTTTTTTAATAGTCTAATACCCCATAAAATTCCTAAAATTCCTCTAATATCATAAAATCATTGTTGGGAATGTTAGAAAAATATGTTACATACATCTACTCCTGTGTCATCACCTATATCCTACTATATCTAATAGCGTTAAGGTTATTTTTTTTTGGATGTAGGGATTTATAGATAAAAATATATTTTTATTTTTAACCACAGGCTATTGATAAATTAATCATATGGTTATTTTTTCATAGATGCACAAACTGAAGTACTATATTATATCTGCCAGTACCTTCTTAATTTATTTTCATTTATTTTATTTATTTATGTACAATAGGATAAAAATCATACTAAATACTCAAAAATGCCGACAACATTCCTCCATTAGGAAAATGAGAAACAAATAATTATCTTTTAATTTATATCTTATACCCATGCGTACTCCAAGATTTACATAGTACCAAGATTTTTAAAATTATTTTTGGTAGGATAAAATTCATAAATTCACATGAAACATTTTGCTTTAGTCATTTTCACACTTGTAGTTTTTGCTATTATGCTCAGACTTAGGAAACTATTTTATACTTGCATATATCTTAAGAGATATGCCCTTTTATTTTTTTTTCTAACTACTTGATAACCCATAAAACTCTTAAAATTTATTTTCCATTAGCTAACCATTGTTGGAAATGCCTAAAAAAATAAATTCCATACATCTACCCCTACTCCTATATCCTAGTATATCTTGAAGCCAAGATCTGTTTTTTTATTTTATTTTTTTTTCCTTTTTGGCAATGTGCAGTAAAAAATTATATATCATTTTGAATAGTTTAATCCCAATGAAGTAGTTTGGTAATTTTTTTTGGTGAATGAATAGATCAAACTACTATGATATATCTGCCCATACTTGCCTAAAATATTACTATTTATTTTTTCTCTTTACCTAAAATAGACTAAAAATCACACAACAATCTGAAAAAGGTAAAAATAATTATTTATTAAAAATAAAATTAAAAAATAGTTATTCATCGTTGACACTATACTTTATACTCATTTGTACTCCAATATTTTAACAATACCTGGTTCATTTAAATATTTTTTTGTAGGTTATAGTTAATACATATTTATGAGACACTTTTGTTTGGATTAGTACACACTTGGGTTTTCATTGGCTTCGACTAGACTTAGGGAAGTATTTTATACCTACATATGCCCTAGTAGATATGCCCTATTATTATTTTTTTAAAATTCCATACCTAATGAAATTCTAAAATTTGTCCACTATTAGCAAGTCATTTGGTGGTGCTGTCGTGGGCACCCAAATTTAGAACCTTGCTCCAATCTAATTTTCTGTAGTAGTGTGAGTAAGG
>JAYJMB010066844.1:0-24988 GCA_036873735.1 Pouteria campechiana
TTAAGTCTGTCTTCTTATTTGTTAATGAGAACACCTTCATCTTTCTTCTGAAAATTTATGCTATAGGTTAGCATCATATAGCATTAATGATTTGACAATATGCCCATTTTTTGAATTTTATTGTGGCTAGTGAAGAGAAAAGTAAAGTTTTCTTATATTAAGCTTCATTTCAATGATATTAATAATCTAAGTCTAATCATTTTATAGTATTCAGAATTGGCCACAGAGAAAATTAAGAGCTGGCAATTCTTCTTAATTGTTTTGATTGATCCAAATAAAGATTACATAATATAGTAATATTTATTCCTTAATAGATTATGACAGAATGCATCTAATGAATGGATTGGATTTTATAGGAGGCCATCACTGTGAGCCTTATGCTTTTGCTTTTAATTAAGGTGCATTAATCTCCTTCTTTAGCAACAATCTAAATCACGCCAGCATGTCATGTCTTCCCCTGCCCCAAGCTACCTTGAAAATCCAAGATGACCAAAATAATGGAGGCAAGATTTTATTCCAGTCTTAAATTTCATGTTTCCTTGTGATAATGTAGTCTAAAAAATGTAAAGAATTTTTAACAACAAATTTCAAACTGCTGAATGTTTTTGCGTCTCATTTAATGAAGGCAGAAGCATAATATTTCTATATTGCCCTTTGTTTAAGTGTATTAATAATTTCAACCATCGAAACTTTTTATAATATTCTGGATGTGTTTCACAGAGAATCAAGGACTTGTATCTCTTCTCGACTATTTTTATTATTCTGGCCCCACTTTTATCATGTAATGTAATAAATTCTTATTCCTTAGTATGTTAAAATGTGATTCATCTTATGGATGAACATGTAGAAGATTTTTTATATGCATCATAGAGCAATTGATAGGCAGAAATACCTATGATTTTAATAATGAAAAGACCTTGAGTCCTTTGCTTGTTCGTGCTTTTATAACAAGTCCTAAATTACTTGATTATTTATGCTCTAGAGTATTTGTGCCTTTAGTGGTAGTACGTACATGCCTGCATGCACTTGCATGTGTGTTGTGTTTTCATGGTCATGTGTGTGCGCACCTGCATGCGTGTTTCAACACTGTCAGGGATAACATTGGCTTTTTGAAGCCAATAAGGGAAAAGGGATGCCATTCTCAAGGTTCATTTTAATGGACTACTGATATTTCCTTGACCAACATGTGTACACTGCAAACATTGGACCTTGTTGTACATCATATTTATGTTGTGCTAATTGATGTCATCTAGTGAACTATTGTAGAGTCAATCTAACAAATGAATGATTGTTGAACACTGTGGCCATAATCCACACAGATCAAAGGGTGAGATCTTAAAACCTAGGAAATTTTGAGCTAGACCCAGTTCACAGCTGGCCCATCCAGTCAATGGCTATGATTACATAAGTCATAAGAGGCACATCGGCCAAGTCCCACAAACACACTAAGATCACATACTTGCTCATTGTTTGAAAGTTCATAGATTTCCTTGTGTAGAGAAGAGCATTGGTGTTAAAATTACTTTTTAGTGGATTTGATCTTTTTCACTGCATATATAGATGGTTGCTTTAAGAACATGGTTCATGTTATAGTCGACTGGAAAAGTTTCATGTAGCCGATCTCGTTTAGTTGGTGGGTACGAAGCTTAGATGATTATGATGATTTATTGAGAAAATCAAGGTGATAGCTAGGAGTGAAATGTTAGTTTATTCCTGAACAAAACTATTTCTGTTAATGATCTTTGGGGCTTTCTGTTTCTCTTCCAACATTTTTGCCGGTCTTTATCTCATTCATTTTCATGTTAGCTATGTTCTCATACTCGTGCATTTACATGACAGTTCTTTGATGAGATCATATGAACGTGGGCCTTTACAACCACCAATGGCTGATCAGATGCGGCTGAAGCTGCAGCGGCGACATTTCCTACCCAAACAAAAGCATGGGAGAGGAATGTTTCTTTGGAATGATGCCAATATTCTTTTGCGGCACATGACCATCCATACCCGCTGTAGAGTGATTTTCGTTGCGTTTTCTGCGGTAAGAGGGAAGAGCAACGCCTCTCTTCCAAAGGATGCCAAATGGCTTACCATTTGCTGGCTTTAATCCTTTGGGCCCACTGTAACAGGCCGTGTGCATTCTGCTCTGCATCAATTTTCCTCGCGCTGTACGACCCAGGCATGAATCATGTAGTCCGTCATCAATTCTTTTGTCTTCATCTGTACATTGCTCTTTACAAGGTCGAGGTTGGTACTTTATTTTCCTCTTGGCTTGAGACTATGACCTTAATTCTGTGATTCCATGAACAAATGACAATTGTAAACATGCATGCAATCTTGGAGTTCCGTCATTGTCTGACTGGAGAGGAGGATTGACGGGAAGCTGTCCAAATTCAGGTCTAAATGTAGGAGGGGTTTATAATGTTCATACCTGTTTACACATTCAAATATACCCGGGGTTTGGATTCAATGCAAGGTGCCCAGAATGAAGAGCATGGTTTCCATAGAGGCAAAGAGTAAATCGGAAATCACAGTTTTGGCAAAACTGGTTGTCTTACGGATCTGTTATGCTCGATTCCCGTAGCATCGTCGTTCCCAGTTTTTTTTTTTCAGGTGTAGACGCGTTTGGATAACCCATATTAGCACGTTTTCCCATCTGCCACTTTTGTTAGGCGATGCAACCTACATTTATGGCTGAGATGGTTATGACACGCTGCGGCGAACGTTAGGCGTCACCCACGCGTGCCAATTGCCAGTTTGCCACGCTGAAAACATTTGCTTACCTTACTCGAGCCGCATCTGTCAGATACGAAGTTTTGCTTCATCATCCAACCCCTTCATCAGTTGGTCCCTGTATCACGAGGGACGCTGGATCCAACCCATCTCCTGGCCGTCTACTCAAATGCTCCACAATACTGGATAATCGTTTAGGTTTTGTTTTATACGCCTTTTTTTTTCTGTGCTTATGGTTTGTATTAGCTTATAAAAATTCCATCTTCCAAATGCATCCTAACATATTTCATGTATTTTTTAATTTACACGTAGAATTTCTTGTGCTCATAAAATTTTCCATCTTCCGAAAATTCCTAGTCTTAGTTCTTTACCCTTTCGTATTCTAAAAACTCCCTGATTTTCTCTCCATTTGATTAGGACTTCATATTGCAGTTCCATCCAAGTATTTAAAAAATTAAAAGGACATTATAAGCCATATTTCCTTTATTTCAATATTTCAATTTTAACTCCAGCAATTAAAGTTTAACAAATTTATGACATTTGCTTCAATTGAATCAGAGTCTTTGTTTATTTAGTTTTAGTTGCTTATCGACCATTAACTGGTATGATTTATTTGAATGTCTTCAATCAAAGTGATTTAGCTGAATAGGATGAAATTAAACCAACTAATTCAATCGGCTCTTTGCAAGAAATGAAAACTTTTAAGAAGGGTAAATTCGATTAAATAGGGTTGTTATTTTGAAATAAAGAAGAGCAGGATACGCAACTCGACTACTATTCAAGCAGCTGACACAGCATTATTAGCTGGGGAAACAGGAATTGTCTAATTGAGTATATTGTAGGCCTCAAGCCCACCGGCTGGTAATAAGCCATTGGACCAAGATCTTGCCTGGCTGGCATGATCTAGATCAATTTTCATCACGATTGCCCGACCATTTCGAGTTTTCCCGACCAATGACCAACAAAAAAGAATTGGATACATCCCACTGGTAGGAAGGGATCAATCAGGTCCACCTTTCAAGTTTCAACCATTCAATTTCTTTAAAAGTTGTTTCTGGGGAATTAAGAAAATAAGTTTAAAAACTAATTTCTTAAAAAATAAAGGATAAAATAATGGACAATGATTAGAAAAAAATGAATACGAATAAAATAAGTAATTTTTGAATAAAAATTAAAAATATAATTAATGAGATAGCCATAGTAAGTACATATTTCATTGATTATCGGCTTTCCTTCTTACAAAACACGACCAATTCGCCTCATCGCACCTGCACGCACGGTTCTCTGCCGCAGTTGTACGGTCGCAGCCACGGCCGCTGGATAAAAAATATCACTCCGCTGTTACACGCCGAAAAAGGGCGTATGAAGCGGAAAGGCCCAGCTCAGCGCCCAACAACCCTTCCTGTCCATCTCATTGCTCGTTGAATGGCAGAGATGTGAGAAATTCTCCTCACCCTCTTTGTTTCATAGCGTAGATTTCAAATCCACCGTATAAAACCCATCGGCTGTATATATGGAAGAAGCAGACGCAATCCCCACTTCGGAGACTCCCATTCCTCCTCCTCCCCCTCTTCTCCCTATTACGGCATCTTCGGTGCCCTCTCAAGACACAGAAATGGCGAGCGATCCTCCTCTGCTCCAACACCCCCACTCGAATTCCCAGCCCTCCTGGTTTACACCGAAGAGGTGTGTACTCTCTCTCTCTCTCTCCATGTCGTTCTTTGTGGCTATAGTTACTCTTCTGTATTTTTTGAGACGATCGATCTGTGGGGCCCTATGACCTTGGTGTTCGCGGAAGGCCCCACGATGGAGGTGCTCTGCAACTTCGGTTCCCGTTGCTGCGCGATCTTTGACTCTCCGATAATGGCGGGAAATTGGATGGCCTAGCCTCCAACTGGCTGACGATGAAGGGAAGGAAGCGTGGCGCATTTATGTTGGTTTCTCGATTTTGGGAGCTTTCGAAGCACTGACTGGCCGTTGGGTTCCATGACTGGATGGTGGCGCCTAGAGAATTGCCGGCAGGCCGGGAGGATTTCATTTGAAAACTTGATACTTATAATCATTTTTTTAGGTTGAAAGTAACGGGAACCCGATTCACAGCATTGGATGGATGCTAAATTGCAACTTGGAAGAGGAGTTTCTCGGCAGCGGATGTTGTTCTTTGTTTTGCTGTGCGTTTGGGGCTGTGAGGTTATTGGAGCATTTGCTTAGATCGATGATCGCTTTATGCAGTTTTTCGATCAAGTATCTGATGCTGAGATTGCTGATTTTTTCAGTAAAATCAATAGAGCAGCTATAAAGGGCATGCAACTAGCTTCATCTAGATGCATTTGATTTTCAATCTAGGCTATAGTTGACATGTAGCTGAAGCTCATTGGCAATGCTGTAATAACTAAACTTGCTAACTGAAACAGGAGAAGGATCTGATCATGACCATGTCTCCTCTTCATTTCCACTATGTAGGAGATAGAAGTCTTTATTTATGTTGTGTTTAGTTTCTTTGGTCAGAGCTCTTTTGAGGATTTCTTTATAACCACTTTGTAGGCATCCCAAAGTCTTGTTGCTTCAATTGTTTGTCGAACATATTCTTCCCTCAAAGCATTCTTAAGATCAGTTAGCTTTTGGCAATTTCTTTCCTTTTCTTCCAGGTTAGATTTATGGTTGGATGCTTTTGTTGATGTTTGTTTTGCAGGTTACTCATAATATTTTGTGTGATTAATATGTTAAACTATGTTGATCGAGGAGCAATAGCAAGCAATGGTGTTAATGGGAGTCTTGGGACATGCACAAAAAGTGGTATTTGTACTGGTGGTAGCGGAATTCAGTAAGATATTTGAATTCTGTATGACATTGTTCTATGTTTCCTAGCATTTGTATTAGTCCATTCATGACATTGTGTTGTACTTTGTATTTTTGTTCTGTTGTACTTGTATTTGAGATTGTTTTGCTACTTTGATTTGTGGTTTCGTATATTTTTAAAATTTTCTTTCTTGTGCTTTAATGAAGGTTAATGGGTTTCATTGTAATTCTATCTCAGTTTAATAAAGAAAGATATTGTTGTTAGTATATCCTCTAACATTCTTGGTAATCAAGGGAATAGCAAGACATTATCTTGGTTACATATAGTAGCTTTTGCCTGGAAGTTTTACTGTAAAATACAATGTATAAGTGCTTTCTTGGTCATTAGGGCTTCTGGATCCAAGTAATTATTGACTTCTTGTTTCCATTTTTGTCGTATCTCTAGGAATCACTTCGAACTTGTTAAAATTTCCAAAAATTAGGCCTTTGTAGCTTTCTAAGAGGTCACTTAGTATGGTGTTTTATAAACAATACCAAAAGGAGAGAAAAAAATCAGCTTTTCAAATTAAGGAAGCAACATCTTGGCACCAAGCGGCTATAACCAATGGAGCTGAACTTCTGCTGAAGTCCTAATTTTATCACAAATTTAGTAGGATCAATTTTAAATTTGCTTGACACAGGGAATTCCTAATAAATTCTTTCTTTTGTAGGGGAGATTTTAGCTTGGACAATTTTCAAGATGGTATTTTATCCTCTGCATTCATGGTTGGACTTCTGGTGTCTTCTCCAATATTTGCATCTTTAGCAAAGAGGTAATCGCCTTCTTTAAATACCCTAATTATTTTTGAACAGTGTATAGTTTTCTTTTGGGTTTTGGAAATGTGATGTTATTGACCTTTATTCTCATGGTTTTTGAAACTCATCTTAAACATGCCTTTTCCAATGATTCTGTGAAATCGTTCTGTACAGTTTCACAGATCTTCTACTTGTAGTGATTAGTATTGAATTAGATTGTTTGTAGTAGTGGATATCTTCCACAGTTTGTCTTTGATTCTTTACCATCCCCAAGTAAATTTTTAGATGACAATTCTGGCATTGACAGTGATTGGAAATCTTAATTTGCACACTGTGATTTTGGCATTGGGTTTTCTCTGCCAACTGGACCTTGGTCTATTTCTCAGGCTATAGTTTCCACTGGTTGGAAATCTCAATGTGCAGTCAGTCATTTTGGTGTTGGATTGCCTGGGGTCTTTGGTTCCATGAAATCACCTGATATCCTTCAATCATTGCCAAATTGGAAACTAGCCTCTCCACGATGCATCTATATTTTAAGATAAGGAATCTTCCATGGACCTTTTTTTTTTTCAAAAAAAAAAAAACAATTTGTTGATGTTATCATGTCTTCTTTTCATTTGTGAGAAATTGTTTGTTGTCTTTTGCAGCCATAATCCATTTCGGCTTATTGGAGTTGGGTTATCGGTCTGGACACTTGCTACAGCTGGTTGTGGTTTTTCATTTGATTTTTGGTCAATTTCAATTTGCCGCATGTGAGTGGGCAATTATGATACCTGTACATGAATGAAAGAATCTTGTCTTAATGTTTCATTATCGGATTTGTTGTAGTACTGATAGTTGTGCCATCCTTTTTCAGGTTGGTTGGTGTTGGTGAGGCGTCGTTCATAAGTCTTGCTGCTCCATTTATTGATGACAATGCTCCCATTGCTCAGGTTTTGTTTTCCCTATCTGTTGATTTTGTTCATGAGCTTACCTGTATGCATAAGGTGCTTTAAATGTTAAATGTGATAGGTTCTAATCAAACTGGTGTGTGAAGTGCCTTTCAATTCTCAGTGCAAATTTTGATCCTATTCTTCTCATAGATCCCCTGTGAAATCCATCCGATATCCATGTTTAGGCACTAATTTTGAGGATAGTCCTCCATAATGCATGTGGATTACTCCAAAATTTTCATGCTGGCTATCTAATGCTACATCTTTTCTTTCTTGTAACATCCACTCTCATATGCCACCTGCTTGGGTTACTTTACATTTCTCTAGTTTATATAAGGTTGAGTTTGAACCCTGCACATTTCTCCAGTCTTCTTTCCCTATTGCTTCATGCACTTGAAACAAAACATTAGAAGGCATTTCTAATTTGGTCAAGGACATGTTTTAATTAGTTTTTGTGACATCCCCTATTTCACCATCATCTTCAAAGTCCAAGCTTTTGCCTAATTTTCTAGTTATTTTTAGGCAATTTATGCCATACCCGAACAGGGGATGTATCATTGACTTAAGGTAGAGATGTTGATGGTTGAAACTCGTAGAAGCTGGGAAACTGACCAACTCAACACTGTGTATATCAAGGCTAAAGACGTTGACTCTTTGACCTGCAAATAAGGGTGCAATAATAGTGTGTTTGGATGGGTGCGTTAGTGGGTGTATTAGGGTGTATGGTGTAGTGAGGAAAAGACAAAATAGCATGATGAGTAGCGTGTATTAGAAAAGTTAGATGGGATGCTTGAAAGAATTGGGGTGAATGATTAAAAAGTAGAGAATATATAAGGATGAATGATTGAAAAGGTATAAAAAATTATTAAAATTTAGGGTGTGTTGACTAATACCCTATTTGGTTGGAGGGTATAATAGTAAGTGTAGTGAGTATGCAACCTAATGCATGGCTGTGCATTCATCCAAACACATCCTAAGGATTCTTAAGGGAAAGGAAGAGAATCTGAGAGCAAGGGAACCGGAAGACTCGTGACGGACAGTTAGGATTGGAGTCTGCTTTTCCTTCTCAGCTTACTGTCCTTGATATAGGTGAAGTATTGGTCTTCTCCACAAGGTAGCTCTGTAAGGCTAATATGGACACATCCCACTAAAGAAGGGTACATATCCTACAGAGATAACTCTCTCCTGGCTGTTCCTGAACTGCTTGATGATGGAGGATTCCTGCGATGTGACTTTGAGTAGTATACAGAACTGATTACCTTGCACAGGGATTGTCCTTTGACTTGCTAATTGTGGACCAGACTCCATGTCAACCAGTGGGTCAAGGCTTCTCAGAGGCTTTTATTGACCAACTATGCTGTCCCATAACAAGATATTTTGCTCATCTTTGCTCTAAGTACAACTTATGAATCACAGAGAGAAGAATAGAAAGATTTGGTGGTGCCACACTCAATTTTGGTTTCGGTTATTCATTTTAGCAGGATACATGGGAATGGACATTATTTGAAAAAGTAAGTGATTTCTGGGATCATTTAAAATTAGAAATTCTGAAATCCACAGAACACAAAATATCAGATGCTGAAGATATGGCAAATGCTGATTTGAGATCAGCTATGTGAACCCTATTCTGCCACATTCACTCTATCATGGGCAACATCCTCAGATTGTTTGACTGGTAACTACAAAAAATCTGAAACTATTTTCCTTCTGGATGTTTTGTAAATGCATCCCTCACTTATGTTTTGATAAGTCTTTAATGACATTGCTTTTAGATGCATTCCTGTGCTTAGTGGGTTTGGGTCTACTTGTTCCTAGGATAAATCTAGAAATGAGTTGCCCTTAATATGTCCACAATTGATAGTTTAAACCCTTAGAAATGAGCAATATGATGTAATACAACTGTTCATTTGTTATGAAGGTTGTGTTACACAATAAGCAGAACTTGAGCCATGGCTTTGAAATTCTTAAGAATCAAGTGCTGTGTTTTTCATCATCTATTGGAATGACTCCACTTCAAATTCATGGATGTTGGAATGGTGGCACTACTACTCAAAGCTATACAGCCAGATGAGTCATTGCATTACTGGTCAATTGCTTAATTTTTTCCTTGTATAAATTAAGGCTATAGTGAACTAGGGTAGAAAGAAGACTAATTTGTTGCAAGAACTCAGGGAAAACTGTCTTAAATCCTCTACATACATGATTAGATATAATTTGAAGGAGAACAGCATCCCATTTATTTCACCATTTTTTTCATTGCCTCGTTTTACTTTTCATATGTCAGAGTTACTTTTTTTCTATCCTAGTTTGCCACCATGTATTTTATGCTGCTTTATTGCATTCTATCAGAGTATTATAACGGGATCTAAAGTTTTCACATAAATAACTGATTATAAATGATTTGGTATAACTTCAAATTTTTTGAGGATTGATACACATTTGATTTTTTGATGATGCGTATCCTCCAACAATGTGAAATTAACTGAAGGAATTTTCCAGTGTCTGAGATTCAATTACCTGTCAGTGGCTTTTGTTTCCAGAATGTATTATCATATCTCAAGAATATTGCAACTTGGATATTTGGTTTGGATGCCTCCATGCATATTTGGCATTCTGTTATGAGCTGCTTTTCCAGTTGTGCATGTTTTTTGTCTGTTACTTTTCCAAGTCTTATTTAATTCTCCTATGGATTTTTCCAAGTCTTATTTAATTCTCCTATGGATTCAGAAAACAGCATGGCTTGCAGTCTTTTACATGTGCATACCTACTGGAATTGCTGTTGGCTATGTTTATGGGGGATTGGTGAGTTATCTATCCTCAGAAAACTCCTTGATGTTTCCGTAACTTTATGTTTGTCCTCTGCTAAATTGGGTTGCCTACTTTTATGCATTATAAGGAAAATTATCTGGTGAAAAACTTCTTTATCACAATAGAAGTGAATAGGTTTTTTGTGGGCACACTGCAATCTTGTTGCTGGCCACTGGAAGTCTGAAATTACCATTCCTTGGTTAGGCCTTGGCCCAAATGTCATCTCTCCCCATGAATCATGTGAGCTACCAGAGGAAGAAATGAATGTTATATCACAACATTAACCAAATGGAACCATCAGAAGCTTCAAATGAGCAACAATCAAGGCATCTACCATTCTCTTATTGGACTTAGGAGATCCAATTGATCCGTTACCTTAGTAATTTGTCTGAAAGTTCTGAGTTGAATTCTATACGAAATTACCAAACCTCAGAGCATGTTTAGGCAAGTATTTGGATTTGAAAATTGTGATTATGAGATAAGTAGTTCCTTTTCAGTGTAGAACTAGAATCATATTCAATGTTTGTTTGGATACAAACGGATTGTTAGATTTATTAGGAAAACATTAGCTAATGTTTTGTGCCAGGTTGTCTGGGTGCTTTTCTCTTATAGAATCCTAAGATTTCCTGCTATCGAAAAAGCTGTGGCTTTCTTTTCGTGGCTAAGCAACTGTCTTCCATCGCATTACCTGTATCTGAAGTTGCCCTAAGTACTTGATACAAGTGTCATTTAGCAGGATGGTAAAGCCTTGAAAACCTCTCAGCTAAAAGTTTCTAGACATCTTCAAGGGGGGGAAAAAAGAAAAAAGAAAAAAGGAAAATAGAGGAAGAGAAGGGAAAAGAAGAAAGCAAAGGAATATACAAAGCGTTGTAGACATTATAAATCTTCGACGAACCTCTTTCTAGAGATGGGGCCATCAGGATTCATTTTTCTAGTTACATGTAATTTTGATCTTATTCAGTCATTAATTTCTGTGTTGTCCCCTGTACTTGAAAGGAATATTCACATTCTGGTCTATTTAATGCAATCTCATGTAGAAGCTGCGATCCTCTTGATGGCTGATTCAATGTTTGGCTTCTGTAATAAAGTAGTAATAGGAAAAACTCTGTTGATATTTTTCTAACTGTGGTCAATTTTAGAGGGGAATTTGTTCCCTCAGATGAGGATTTTGAAAAGGAGAAGAGAATGCAGGAATCAAAATTCTAATTGACCTAGTTGTTATTTGCTATCAACGTGTCATGTAGCACCTTTTTTTTATCTTCTTTTAGCTACTGCCGTGTGTGTAAGGTATATCATTGCAGAGTTCAGCATTTTGGTTTTGATGAAATTGCTGCAATGGTGCTGTTTGTGAAAGAAAGTAAATATTAATTGAGTTCTGTTCTAGGTTGGGGATCATCTAAATTGGCATTATGCTTTCTGGGGAGAGGCAATTTTGATGCTTCCTTTTGCCGTCTTGGGCTTTGTAATTCAGCCTTTGCAGTTGAAAGGTATGTTGAATTTACATCTTTTTTCTTCTAACTACTGTTTTTCATCTGCTAATTTCTTAGGACTTAAGCAAATTTTTCAGCACTAAACAGTCCCTAAAATGCAGGTTTTACTTCTGCTGGGAAAGAAAATTTGGCTGCTATTGATGTGGCTGTTCCAGAAGCAGAAGGTGCCTTCATTAGCTTCTATTTGTTTTGAGCCAATATAGTAGATTCTGTGTCCTTCATGAAGGATTCTTCATGCTTTTAGACTGAATTTTGTTAATAATACTATTATAGTTGTTAGAGAAGATGTGATGGCACATGGATTAGCAAGTGGACATTGTCCATGATGGTAAGGAACGGCTTCACAGGATTTTTACCACTGACCCAACTAATTGTTGAAAAAAAGATTATGTTGTTGTTGTTGATTATGATGATTTACATACAAAATCATAGCCCTTAAAGAACTGTAATGAACCTTTAAGTGGTTCTTTGATGTGTCAACTGTTCAACTTCATTTGTTCTCAGGTACAAGCGAGAGTATGCCTTTTCATTTATTTTCACTGATGGATTTGGTATATTATAGATATTATGTAGATCTGAAAAGCAATGAAAAATTTAAAAGAAATTCTAGTCTTAGTCAAATATGCAATCTAGTTATCATGGTCCACATCCTAAATCATGTGGCCTGCACCAATCCTTTAATCCCTATGGCTGCTTGATGCATTTCTCCCTGAATCTGAATGTTGTGGGAATCCAATTTACATCCAGATAAGAGCAACGTGGTTTGGATAATATTTATTTTACTCATCTTTCTTCCTTGGTAACTAATACTCTGGGCTTTGGTTTTGATTCAGGTATAGAAACTTCTGAAGGTGCCATTAACATTTCATCTGGGAAAGAAGAGTCACATAGTAGAGGCTTTTGGAAATTCTCCATGTAAGTGGGTGTCCTAGTCCATCCTCTTCCAGCATATTTCGCCCTTTCCTGTTATTCGAATGCACATGTGGGGCAATGACACTAGTCAGATGACATTTTCCTTCAGATTTTTTACCTTATGCAATAGGAATTTAGTTACAAACCTGGCCAGTTGCATCTATTGCAATGAATATTTTACATTGATGTGTTTGAGCATACTTTAACTGTGGGGTCCGTCTCTTGTTTATTTCAGCAGAAAAGGTGCACATACAATTCAGAGTCAGTTAGCAAGGTTTTGGAAAGACATGAAAGTGCTGTTGCTAGATAAGGTTTATGTTGTAAATGTCCTAGGTATTTTTCTTTGCATTTTATCCTACAAATTTCTTATTCTTGTGAGTGGTTTTTAAGTAGTAAATTTATGTGCATGTTGTGTAAGTGGACCATGCTTCTGTGCCATGGTTTTACATTCTCATCTTACATGCAGTTTTTGATTTGGAAGTGATTGATAAATTCATGTATTTCAATATTGAGCTACTTTTATATGCATTGAGTTTCTTTTGTTTTATGTAGTATATGCAGTCAATCTTTTTATCTTTTGGAAAGGTGTACAAGTTATATTAAGAACCAAAACAAGGAACTTATTAATGGTATGGGTGGAAGATGGATGGTGGTCTGTTAAAATCTCCAGCAGTAATGGAGCTTTGGGAGTTTGGATTGAACTTTTTTCTTGTAGCAGTTACATTCAAGCAGGAAACCAGTTGAAACCAGGAGTAGAGCATGGAATTTTGGGCTGCGTGGATAGGATGACATCTTCATGTGTATTTCCCAAAATTTTGTCAGACTTGTCAAGAACTGTTTGTTTCAGTGGTTTATAGCCATTTGCAAGGCAGAAGGAATGGCATGGAGTGCAGCTTTCGGGTGGAATCTCAATTACAATGATGGTGCAGACTTTGTAAGTCTTATGGTAGACTGTTTAGGGCCTCTTTAAACATCAATAAAGGTCAATGGATCCTGAAGCCAGGTGCTGTGGGCAAGTTTGGTGATTTTATTAGATGATCACCAGTGGTTGCCCCTCTTGGAGTTTGCCCCCCTTCATAAGAAGTTTGAAGACCCTCCTGGAATAATGGTAGCATTTGGATGGTAGATTTCTAACTGATGAAAGCTGTCGCAGGAGGTTTAGGTCCGGTGAATGGATGCCTCTTCTGTCTGAACAAGAGATGACATTTGACACCTGTTCACATCCTGTCCTCCTATACTTAATTTTCAGGACAGATCGATGAAATAGTTTAAAAATGGGATGGGTGTTATCTTCCTTGTTTCAGGAATTATTGTATTGTTAGAACTGTTATGCCTCAAGCGAAAGTTGGATTGCTGGCACTCTAGCCTAATAGATGTGCTATCGGCCATTTGTCTGGAAAGAAATAGCAGGGTCTTTAGCAGTGATTCCTTTCCAGAGGACGTTTTCTTGAAAGTGAATATGCTTCCTTGTGAATTGGAGTGAATCTATAAGGATAATTGGTTAGGTTTCATCATGTGTTGTTTCTTATGGAACCATTAGCATGTTTCATAGCTTTTGATGTATAGGGTCCATCTTACATCTCCAAAAGGTTTCTTAGTCATAGACAAATTATTGTTTTGCTTCTTTGTTTTCAGGGTACATTGCTTACAACTTTGTCATAGGAGCCTATTCATACTGGGGGCCCAAAGCTGGTTATGCTATATACCATATGGTGAGTCCTATCCATCGTTGTTCTTGTTTTCCCATTTTATTCTCCTTATGTCTCCAAGTAGGCAACATTGCATGCTAATTCAATGTGAAATTATTTTAATGTTGATTGCTGTTACTATTTTAATTACACTTAGATAGTTGAATTCATAATTGGCAGAACAATGGCCATAGCTTACCAGAATAATGGCTGTTATGCCATTCTGATGTTCCTAGTGCTCTGTAATTCTGTAATAGTTATTTTCTTGTCCTTTCATCCTTTCCATTTTCTTTTACCCTTTTTTTTTTTAAGTTTTATCAATCCCGTTGAAGCACCATTCTGCTGAAGATAGGACTGAACAGATTGTTTGCTTGAGCAGTTGAGCTTGAGCTTCATCTTTAGAATGGAAAATGTATCATATACTGTATCTTTTGCCCCTGATAATGAAGCATAACAAAATGCAAGACTACAGAAGCTAATATAAAACTGTCTAGTTCCCTTTTTTTCTCTGACATAAAAAGCTATGTGGCAGTCATTATATTGATAAGATAGGAATCCATAATCTTTAGCATTTCATTTGTTGGACAAAACAATTTGTATGATCAATTTCAACTGTAATTTCTTGAACCACTTTCTGTCTTTCTCTTAGCATTGCCCTTTTTCTTTTCAGAGCAATGCGGATTTGTTGTTTGGAGGGATTACAATTGTGTGTGGAATTTTTGGAACGTTAGCTGGAGGTTACATTCTTGACTCCATAAACTCTACAATCTCCAATGCTTTCAAGGTAAACTCTGGATTCTGTTTTAGCATTGCATGTGCATATTAATTGACACAAGATTAAGTTATTTCATTAATTTCGACCAAATGCATGTCCAATTATCAAATAGAATTCCGTTTTCTTTGATGATTAATCCTGCCCATGGAGGATGGGATGGCACGAAGAAATGTTGCTGCAACAAACTTGCCTGCATTAACTTGGACTTGAGTCATCTCAACTTATGTGACTTATGACCTGCTTCTGAGCCTGACCTGGTTGCTCCTTGTCGTCAAGCCTTTGACCCTAGAAATTGGAGCACAGGTTGAAATAGACAGTCCAGATAGTTCATCGTTGATAGACGAATCTAAGAAACATTCTTCAGTATGAACAGGAACTAGATCATATGACGTCTCTCCATAGAGGTGTTGTATTGAGTTGCGTCATACATGGTTGTTTCAAGGGCAGCATCATACCTGGGATTATTCATGAACTTAAGCAAGTAAACTGAATTTTCATTCGTCATTTGGTTCTTTGCCAACTCAAAGACTTTATGCAATCATTAGACAAGATTCACCAAAATGAGCATGTGAGTAAATAATTTGAAGACCAGTATTAGAGAAACAACTATCTTGATTGCTTCATAATCAGAGTAATTGTAACATAAATCTGGCAAGCACTTGTATGTTAGGTCCCCTTAATATTTAGGTTTTTTCATGATACGTCTTGAGTGGGGTACAATGTCACCAGTTAAAGTGAATTGCTTGTTTGCACTTTTGCAATTTCAAGTGCATTGCAAAATGCTGAAGTATTCCTCTAGTAGTACTATAATGGTGCGTGGATTGTCAGGGTTGTTTTTCAATGATATGATGCAGTCCATCTAATAGCCACACTGTGAGAATCATATGCACAGAAATCTAGCTAGTCAACTTCGAAAATTGGCAGTTCCCAAAGAAAATTAATAGGCCGAGAAAAGGAAAAAAAAAAAGTCTAAATTCTAGCATTGCAGTCTACCTGAAAGGCGAAGTAGTTTACTTTGTCTTTTTTGTCGTCCTCATCCTCATCCATAATCATCCAATAAACAGCATTTGTCACCAGTCATAATGGCACATGGTTGAAGGTCCAATCCAGTCCATCAGGTAGCTACTTCTCAAGGATTATTAGTACAGAAATTCAGCTAGTCCACTTACAAGATTATCAGTTTCCAAAGCAAATTGATACACAGGGAAAAATAAAGAAAACACCTTCTCAGTTCTAGTACTTCAATTTACGTGACCGGCTAAATAGCTTACTTTGTGTTTCTTTTGGTCCTCATCGAATTAACGGCCTCTATAACCAATCATTAGGTCCCATATCCAAAAATAATGTTTGCGCCCATTCTCGTTTGTATGGGGGGAGGGATAGATGGTTCTGACCTAAAAAAATCTGGTCCATTTTTAGTTTCATTGTCTAATTCCCCAAGAAATGGAGTTCAATTTTTTCATGACTTTTGTTTTCCCTTTTGGTGATTGGACAATCTATTAAGATAATGTGTGTGTTTGCTAATGGGGAAAAAATGGATGGAAAACTTTTCCACTTTTTTTCATCCTTTTTTACACATTTTTTGATTTGATTTGACATTTTAACTATCCAACAATCCTACTTTTCTCATTATTACCTATATTTTCAATCATTATTTCACATATTTTTATACAAAAATCCTACCTATTTTATTTTCATTCACTTTATTTTTTAATCATTACCCTCTATTACGTTACATCACATCAATCCCTTTTTTTCCTCCCACTTCTCCACATTTCCTTTTCCCCCAATCTTTCCCCATTCCCAAATGCATGCTAGGGTAAAAGGAGCATGAAAAAAGATCCTATACCAGTGAATTACCCCTCCCCTTCTTGCACAACTAACTGGGCCAGCTAGAACTGTCTCAATGTATGATTGCAAATTAGAAGAATTGCTTTGACCTCCAAAGTCTTTCCCATTTCTAGTTTTACTAGAATCCTGTAGTCATTTTGGAGCCAAGGATGAGTAAGGCTGTAGGTCTATCACAGAATGATCTTGTTAGGAACATCAATTTTTAGCGAGAGGAGCATTTACGCTGTAATGTGGTTGAATCTAGAATTTCCCATGTAGATTGTCTGCAGTTCCAACTTCTAATATAACTTCTTCTTTTTTATCTTCTAGGCTTTTAGGCATCCACTGTGACCATATTGACAGCTGCTTTTATATTCCCTTGCAGCTTCTTTCTGGTGCAATTTTTCTGGGGGCAGTATTCTGCTTCAGTGCCTTTTGTAACAAGAACTTGTATGCTTTCTTAGTGCTCTTTGCTGTTGGGGAGCTGATGGTATTCGCCACTCAGGTAATACACTAGCCTGCCAAATTTCCTTTCCATCTTCAAATTTATGAAGGTCAGCAGTACTTTAGTTTCACAACTTGGGATTGTGTGTGTGTGTGTGTGTGCACGCGCAGGTGTGCATGGCTGTATTTCATAAACCTGCACACAGTCGGCTATCACATTCTAATTTATTTATAAGGCTTGAGTTCTAGCTGTAAATGTCATTGTTCTCATATGGACTGATTTTACACATTTTTGCCAATTAGGTCTCCATCATTAATAGGAATAGAATCATTCTCTGTATTATATATGGTAATGTTTGTTTGAGTGGTTAGCCTTGTCAAGAGCAATTCAGATTATTTTGTGCTTTTTGAGAAATAGTGACTTCCAAATTAACCAACTTACTAGTTCTTGTATACTTTTAGAAAATAGGATCATGGATTTTATTTATTTATTTTAATCTAGAGTTTGATATTTGATGGCATGATGTGGTTTTCTTTGCAGGCTCCTGTAAATTATATATGTCTTCATTGTGTGAAGCCAAGCTTGAGACCACTGTCAATGGCAATGTCTACCGTTGCTATCCATATCTTTGGGGATGTGCCATCCTCACCTCTAGTTGGGGCAATCCAGGTTTGTCTTTTACTTTTATGACAGAAATGATGTGTTAATTTTATGCATTTTCCTGACAGTCATTTTATTCAAATGAAATGAAAGAGGGGGCCAGGCAGAACAGTCGAACGCCCAGCTCTACCTAACAAGTGGAGCCAAATGTGGAATTGGGTGTCACATTTTATATAATTAGAATCTAAACCATCTATTAGCCTTTATCTTCAACTTGAAATCTCTACAAAAAAAAAAAAAAAAAAAAATTACAACCATTGGTTTTCTATGTAGAATTAAACCATCAATAAGCTTACAAACACATATTTTTGACTTAGCATTTAGGTGCACACACATGTATTGATATTCAAAGAAAATATCGTAAGATAATACTTATGTGGGCCACATTATTTGAAAATGAATATCGGCACTTGTTCTGCCTTTGTTGACCTCATAAATGACCAATGTTCCTAATTTTTTCTTCATAATATTAAGTTAGGAATATGAGAAAATAAGTTGTTTAGATTTTCCAAATGAGATATTTGTGGCATACTTTCTCACCTGATTATTTATTTTTTTTTGTTTTAAACTTTAAGCCCGTATTTTATATATCCTCTTGACAGTCTCATATATCAGTGAAGCTTTCTTGCTTTTTTTTATTTCATTCTTTTTGCTCCCTAGTGGATAGAAATTATGCATACTAGATTACTGATACCGTTGTTGAATATGATAATTACAGGATGCGATCAATAACTGGAGGATATCTGCTCTTATACTTACGTCTGTTTTTTTCATAGCTGCTGCAGTGTGGTTTGTAGGTGAGTTTTGATCCACTTTCCTATTGACTTGCAACAATAGAAGAGTTTCTTTGTTGCAATGGCTGTTCCCTCATTTTTTCAAACAACCAAATAAAAAAAAATGTGACTGCTTTCTTGCCCAATGGAATGTTTTATTGATTGTTCTCTCTGCAGCATCAAATGTCTGCCATAAACGCTGTACATAGGAACTGGAATGTGAATGTTTGGATATTAGGAACTAGAACATTAGGATGTTTGTATCAAGATCATCCTCAGGATATATCTGTAAGCTCCTGATATTTAACCCGCTGGAGGCTCCTAATCCTTAAGTGATGGATATATCTGTCATAAATTTGGCAACAATTTTATTTCCTCTATCCTGTTGTCAGACTTTAGTTGTGTTGGTAATGGTCTCAGAGAGGATGACAATTGAAGAACTGCTTTTTCTGAAAGTATTCTTCTGCTTTTCTTGCCCCGTGTTCGTCAATGTTATCTGTCTGCTGATGTTCTGACTCAAATTATGTCTCACTTATTGATCTACTAATTATTGAGTAGCGCTCCTAGTTAGAGATTATATGATTTTTCTGCAAGAAAGCTAGGAAGTTTCTGTTCTGTCTTTCCTCTCACCAAAACTTATGAAGTCCACGACCAACAATGTCAAGCAAACAGGATATGGAGTGGATTGGATGTTTCTGTAGTAGATATGCATTAAAAAAATAAAAATTCCCTCCCACTGGTTAGATGCGTATAGAAAAAATTGGAAGGATCATGGACCATCTAACTGTTGTTTCTTGACTTATCTTTTTTTTTTTTTTCTCTCATCATCATCTCGTCAGCTTTCTGAACATGAAAGCATGGTTCATGGTGAGACGGCAGTATTTGTATTCCATGGTTTTTAACTCTATAGCTCAAACTATACTTCATTTTTATGTTCCCCGGCGTGGCAGGAATCTTCCTTCACAGTGTGGACAGGTTCAATGAAGAGAGTGAAGACAAGCCAATTGAAAGGTCAAATCAGATGCCACTGCTCGATGGAGACAGAGCAGCAGCACCAGAGCCTGCATGAAATGTATATTCCACCATCTAGCGGCTTCTTGTCGTATTGCAATCACAAATCTAAGATTTTTTTTCTTTCTTTTTCATGTTTCTTGTCCTTTTTTCCCTGTAAATGCTCATTGAAAATGTAATTAGAAGTTGTGTTTTTGTCCTTAAAGCTTATGAGGCAGCTCATTTCTCATCTGGTATGTAACTTCTGCAAGAACCTGGCTAGATGCAGCAATGTCCGCTGAGAACATGCTATATTTGATATTATGTTCGGTAAGCGTTTTAATTGTGCCTCTTTTCAGCTAGTGTCTGTTCGCTGCTCTGCCATTTTGTTGATCAGTTTCTGGCAGTTTCCTATATTTTTCGGTCAATGGAGTTGCCAGCCCTTTGTAGGAAGGCGAATCCTGAGATCTCGGTTGAGCCCGTATCATCTATTTTGAAAGAAATGATCTTTCCAGGACATCCCAAATGGTTGAGATGGGATGGTAACTGGATTGCTAGTGACATAACCGGGTTTGGATAGGACATTTCTGTGAAAATTGAACGTTGCTGCCTCGTTACTGCAGCAGCTGTAGTTTTAACAATTCAAAATGCTAGCTAGCGATCATACGTGGATGGATCGGCAACTCGGTTGGTCTATCTTACTGGAGGCTTTGGAGCACCTTTTTATAGCACCAATTAGCATGTCGAGGCATCAGTTTTCGCCTGGAACTGCAACTACATGGAAAGGGGCTTTGGCTGCAGCTCAATGAAAGAGCGAAGCAACTCAAACCCTCACCTAAATTCACTGTGTAGATTAGCTGACCAAATCCAACATGACCCAAGACAAAATTTGGCTTGACTGAGTTCAGGTAGAGCATGGTTCAATCAAAATCTTCTATGGGAACCCATCAAACACGAAATGCCCAATCATAATACAAACAAACGTAGTAAATATACTAGAAATATAGCATATACCATCACCAGTCCCACTGCTAATGCCAAAAAAATATAAAAATATATATAAAAAAATCATATCTACACAAGCGACAGATCTCCAGCCGGAGTTGATCTCTTCATCAGCTTAGCCCAAGATTCATTTGTCTCTGAGATGACTTTTAGCGCATAATCCTGCTCAACAAAAGAAGAAATTTTTTAGTAAGGACACAGAACAATAAGATAGGTCTGACAAGAAGAATACAGAATCCACAATAATGGTCGTTATGCTAAGACTTGATTAGACCAGAGAGCTTGAAAGCACCGCGGTTATGTAAGTTGTGAAATTGTATGAATCAGGTAAGCAATGCCATCCAAAGAAGGGAAGTGTTGATAGCTGAAACAGAAACCAAATGTATTACCTTGTTTGCTGCCTGGTTTCCAAGCCCAAATTTATTAGCAGGTTTTCCATCTGGTATCTTGTAGTCCCTGAACCAGTCCCGAATTGCAGTCAGAGTTCCCTGAAAGAAGTAAATGGGTTAAACTCATGGGTAGATAACAATTACCGGTCATATATTGCTCCTGCATAAATGAACTAGGGCAAAATGCTCTCATAATTAAATTACTATACTATTAACAAGCTTCTCTCACCCATGTGCATAGTCCATGCAAATGAATGGGCATTAATTAAGTTACTGAACTAGGGGATGTCCATTTACAAAGGGAAGTATAGCTTATCCATCCGATTTTTTTCTGATGTATCATTTCCAGGCCCCCCACTGATTCCCAACGTCCTTGCTTTTTCCTTTTATCTCCAACCGGCTTGAGAAATTATATGTTTATGATATTAGCGCACAAACTGGATAATACAAGTACAAAGATAATGTGATGTAACCATGGCATCTACATACATAAGGTCTACCATGTAGCAGGAAGCCTGTTTAAATACTGAAAGAAAATATAAATCAATAGATTAGTAGAATGAAAAATCCATCCATGCACAAGCACTTTAGTAGTTTTATAGGTTTTATTTTATTTTATTCGGACCATTATAGCTAGTTTGGTTTTGGCAAAGCTGGTCAGTAATAATGACCCATCAGGTTGCACAAGAAAGAAGATAAAAAGCCAACAAGAATTCTTTAACTAAGGTAATATTAGCCCCCTTTAAAAAAAAAAAAAAAACTTTTTAGTTTAGTTTGAATCTACTCCTGCATAAAGATAAAAATGAGTACATTTTTCAGGCCACAAAAGAAAAAAATCGGTGGGGAACTATTTCCACACTGCTTATTCCAAATCCACAGTGTTCCCACAGGCCACCTCCATAAAGGGCAGGTGTAGACTTGGCCAGAAATGAAACCATAAGAACCCACCACCAATTTCACATTCCTATAATATGTAAGAATAAAATGATCCAACAGAAGGTCATACCGGAAAATGTTTCTCAACATCATTGACATCATTAACAAGTGAAGCCCTTGGATCATCCAATGAAATTGCAACTATTTTCCAGTCAAGCTCCCCTTCATCAATCATGGCCAATGCTGCCAGGGGCTTCACCTTGAGGATTTGACCAATCTTGCCCCGACTTTTGCCAATTTCAACAACATCAACTACAAAAAATAGAATGAAAAAGAAGATGTGACTGACTCATTCCTTGCAGGCAATATTAAATGGGCATAGAACAGTGTCATAGACCAGAATGATGTAGCAAAGCAAGTGCTGACACACCTGGATCATTATCTCCAAATGCTCCTTCAACTTCGGTGTTTGCATGAGATGGATCTTCCCACGTTTGTGGAAGCAATCCATAATTCCAGTTTATGTCATAACTGAGAGCATAGTAGCACAAGTCAGTCAATTCCAAGGGAAAAATAAAAAGTAAGAAGTAGGGACTTACTATGGGATGAAATATTGAAATGTCTTATGAAGTAACAAATTGTCAAATTATAGTCTCTACCCTTGCCAATCTAGTTAAGGGTTTTCAAGCAATATTTACATAGGATAATCACATAAATTGGCGGGTTAATGCATTAAGGATAAAAAGAGACCTAAAGGGATCATCATGCAAACAGCCCTTTTGAAAGTAAAAGGCCAACTAGTTGATGATCTAGAAGTCCAATTGTTATAGTTTGACTCGTCCCACCTCTACCACATTACAGTTCTCTCAGACAATGTTGTGGAATGCTAGTGCAACTCGAGCACGTGAGGGGAAAAACTTACGGATAGTATCGCAGTTTTCCCTTCTTTGTGTCCTGTTTTATTGGTGTATATGGCTCTTCAGTAGCAACCTCCATCTTTGCACTAGTGTTTTTAGGTATTTCAACAATACAGTTAAAAACCCCATCTCCAAGGCTCAAGGGAATGTCATGCCAAGGTGAAACCTGCATATTTAAACAGATGAGAAAGTACACAAAACCAAAGCTTACAAAGCTAGCAGGCCTGTTGCCTGTGCATAGATTCATGTTTCTTTTTCTTTTTTCTCTTTTTTTCTCCTTTTTTTGTCTTTTTGGTTCATGATTTATTTTCCTCTACTCCATTGATCAAGATTGTTGAAGAGCTCATGGAAATTGGAGGATAATAAAACTTTAGTCATCTATCCAAGAATGATGGTTCATAAGGATGCTCAGAAGTTGTGCACGTGGCAAGGGTACCAAAAATCATCCAACACAACTTTGTTTCAGACAAATCATATCAGTCTTTCAGATGGGATCAGAGGAGTCCACGATTCAACATATCAGTGCAGAGACTGTCACTTATACCATGTGCGGTAACCAAGCCATTCAAGTAAAGCACTACAAATAATGGATCCAACCTCAGATGGGTAATAGGATAAAAATACACCAATGCCATTGTGTTTCCCATAATTTGAACGGTTTAATTTTAATCACATAAATACCACATGTATAATTCAGTCTTCGCATCAAATTTACCTTAGAGACCCTTATACAAAATAACCAAGACTAAAGTTGCCCTCTAAACTCAACCAGCTAGAAAAGTTGAAAACTAGAAGGAAAATGTGACAGTTGGATTGAGGATGAATAATTGATCTAAATAGCAGACCGTTACTTTGACTATGGATCAAAATAAATTTCATGGTTAAATCCTCATACTTCAGTGCAAAATCTTCCTCAATTTCTTGACAGCTGTGGAAAACCAAAGAAACCCTTGAGTGAAAATCACTAATGTTTGGATAGATGGAAATGTTTAGGCAAATGAAAATGGAGAGATGTAGATGACGTATGGCAGCCATAAAATAAATAAAGATAAAAAAATGAATAAGTTAATATGTAATAATGAGAAATAAGTAGTATTCCAATAATAGGTGAGGTATGTAAATGTCACATACATCGATTATTTACAATGTACCACCTCTTGCCAAAACCACCCCAAGGTGCAACTGCATTGGTCACTGTACAGATGAAGCAACCCAAATCCTTCACAAGGCACCTGTATTCCTTTCAGTTCAAACTCGCAGGCAACACAATTGCAGTTTGTTGCCTACATGACTTGGGGGCCCAAGGCAGATAAAATCCATTTCTTTTACTACAAACAGCAAGGTGAGCAATTTGTCAAGCACTTGATAATCAAAATCTCACACCATTCCTGAACCGGGCTCGAATCCATTATTGAGCTGGATTTTCAAGTTTCAGCAACAACAATCCTCTTACTCAATCCAAAACCTAAAATCCCACAGGAGAGCCATCATGCCCCTCGACAGCTGATAATCATTTGGCCTAAGGAAATCCAATCTGATACCGCAGCCTAAGTTAAAGATACACTCATAGATGGCATTGGAAATGAAATTACATGTAAAAACATAAAAGAACCAAAAAAAATATTTTTTTAAAAATACCTTTTTGCCAGAACCATCGACGAAGAAGACCCTGTAATCGAAAGTTTCGGGCAGTCCCTCTTCTTTGATCTTGACGGAATCGGGTCTGTGGAGGGATCTGCAGGTGAATAGGAATCTGCTTCTGGGCTTGGACGACGATCTTGTGTGGGCGAGAGCCTTGTGCTTGAGGTGAAAAGAGGTGGCGAAGCAAGACGCATTTGCGTGGAGAGCGTTTCCATGGAAAGCTTGGAGGCCTAACACTCTGGCGGCTGACATTGCTAACCTACAAAACTCTCAACACTCTCTAGCTAATCACGATTCGCAAGCAGTGACTGCTGCCCCACATGCTGCTGCCCAGCCCCATGCATCATATATGCACCTGGAAATGGTATGGTAGGCCCGTGAGCACCCGTCACATGGTTAATCTTCCCATCCGCTCTCCACGTGAGCTGATATTTACAAATCTTGTCCATCAATTCTAATAAAAAATAAATAATTAATTAATTTAATATTTATTTCTCTTCAATAACTTTTGTTTTCTTCTAATTGCGTATATT
>JAYJMB010066855.1:0-24984 GCA_036873735.1 Pouteria campechiana
CCACATATAAATGCTAGGACTCCCCCCTCACCCTGGCCATGTGGGATATCAAACTTTCCACCCCCTCTAGGGCTCCAGCATCCTCCTTGGACACATTCATGTTCCTGGACTTTTGGGGTCAACTCTGATACCATTTGTAACAACCTGGGCTCTAGTCGAGGTATTATTTGCTTTGGGTCATGTCCCAACCCTCAGGCCAATGCTCACCCACATGGTTTTGTCCCACAAAAGGTACCTTGACAGATTACCAAGAGCCCCCACACTTAAGCCAGGACTCCCCCTCTCACCCAGGCGATGTGGGACAAACTACTAAGTTGGTGTGAGAGTTGATTTCAAAACCAATATGAGTTGAGATCAGAGGTTCGAGTGTGAACTATGACAAGTCATTATGAGGCACCTTTTGTAGGACAAAATTGTATAGCAGTGAGGTTCCTAGTAAGGATGCACTGTGCCAAAGTGGAATCAGAGCCGACTCCCAACAATCTGCGATGTTGTGTGCCATGAGGACATGGCAGCCTTGAGGAAGGGTTGATGTGATATCCCACATTACCTGGGCGAGGGAGGGTGTCCTAGGCTAAATATGTGAGGCTCGGTTGTAAAAGTATTACTCATTTTGGGTGGGTGAAGGATGGGGCTGAAGGAGCTGGTGAGGTTCCTATTAAGGATGGACTGTGCTCCGGAAGGGACAAATTTATGAGTCTAGTGAGGTTCTTGGTAAGGATGCACTGGGCAAAGAGGACAGTATATGCTAGAGCGTCGGGCCATTACAATTGGTATCAGAGCCTACCCTCAACAATCTTCGAGGGTGTGTGCCATGAGGACATCGTAGCCTTGAGGAGGGGTGGATGTTATCCCATATTGCCCGAGTGAGAGGGGGTGTCCTAGCTTATATGTGGGGGCTCGTAGTAATCAATCAAGGTGCCTTTTGTGGGACAAAACTATGCAGGCAATGAGGTTCCTTATAAGGATGCACTGTGCCAAAGTGGACAATACCTCGACTGGAGCATGGGTTGTTACACACATCTTCACATTCTCCCATACTCCTGCATAGCCCATTGTAAGAAGTCCTTAAATATGCTTATATTTGCACTATAATATTCCAATATTCTAGATTCATGCATTGACCTTGTTATTAATCAGGGAGATTTTGGGTTTTTACTAAGAACTATAACAAATATCTTGTGAGATATATGAATTTTTATCATTATTTGATTGGTTGTTTGTAAATTGTTCTTATGGATATTAGTATATTTTCTCTTCCATTATTTTATCAACATTTTATGCCAATAAATGGCTTAAAGTGTTGGTCCCAAAAGGGGGTATATGGCAAACCATAAATCAAGCAAGATTGGGAAGTCAAAATGAATGTGCAAATATAATAATAAGATAATGGTAAAAACACACAAGTAGACAAGACAATAGAGCACACAAAGAATTATAGTGGTTAGGGTAAACCTTGACACCTACTATACTATCAAAGATATCTCAACCTTGGGTTATACTATCTACTATAAGATCACACCTCCCTTGGTTTCTCTGAGCTTACCAAAAACTCTTATAACACCATTTGGTTCCAATGAGCTTACCAGGAAACTCTTGCAACCCTACACAGCTATAAGGACCACCTTTCCTTGCTAGCAAAAAACCCAAAAACTAAATAAAAAGTAAAACTAAATAAAAATTACAATGTAAAATGATAAGCCTCTTAGTAGGTTTAGTTGTACAAGGTTATAACATAAAATAAATGTGAAAATACTCTTTGAATGCAAGGAAGAAGTTTCTCTTTCAGTTGGAGAAGATTTATTTTCAATGCATGTAGTCATTTTGGAAGCACTTTTTCTAACTTATTGGAAGTGTTTTTACACATAATACTCTCTTTTATTATACTTGTTCAAGTCCCAACACCTCATACATATAGTTTGGAGTGGGTTCTAGTTATTTCTAGGCACTTTTAATGGCTATTCAAATGGTTATATGAAAAACTTGTCAGAAGTGACCATTAGGGTGACAAATCTCAATTGTTTTCTTTATCAATTCCTCTGTTAGACTAATAGGGTAACAAAACTCTATTAATTCCTCTATCCATCAAAGTCTAGGATACCCAATTTCTAAAGACTACACCAGACCTCTATCATTCTATACACTTCATTTGTCAGACCAATGGAGGTAACAAAAACACAACAGACCTCGTTATTCCTCTATTTCTTCCTTCGTCAATTGAGAAAGTTAACAGAGACTTCAATAAACCTCTTTCATTGCATTGTTGCTTCCTTTAGGACTATTAGAGGTAATAGTCCTCTATTACCATTGTGCTTCTTTTTTATGTTTCTTTATCACTCTAAACTTAGTAAAACTTCATTAGATATAAATTCAAGTCACAAATACATTTTGTTATTATTAAAACCATACTTTTAAACTCAACATGAAGCATATTATGCTAGTTTTGTTGAGAATGTTTAGATTATTTTGACAAATTATCTTTTGAATCCTTTGTGACACCCTCATGTTTAAATTCTTTTTCTATTTTTTATTCATAATATAATAATGGATAAGTATGGAACATTTTATTACCATGTTCCTCTAATATGTGCA
Organism: Pouteria campechiana; assembly: GCA_036873735.1. Classification (NCBI taxonomy): domain Eukaryota; kingdom Viridiplantae; phylum Streptophyta; class Magnoliopsida; order Ericales; family Sapotaceae; genus Pouteria; species Pouteria campechiana. The sequence goes on from JAYJMB010066855.1 coordinate 2,593, forward strand.
AATGAAACTGAGATGGGAGTTGCATATGGATTTCTAAACTTTTACAGAATTATGTTCCAATTGAGATGATTTTCTATGTAGAAAAAACCTTCACTATAATTTGAAAATTTGCTTCACTCCCTTCTTATGTCTCTAGTTTTTATCTTTTCCAGTTGATAGCTTAAATAATGAAGCATCTTTAAATAGTACTTATTGTAGATAAATATTTCTAGTCATATGTGTTAGATATCAGACTCAAGCGACTAGGCCCAAATCTGGTCAGGTCAAGGACACTTGGTGTGGGTTGAGATGGACTGGCATTATAGCTAGATCGATTGAGGATAGCAACGTGACTAGAAGTCTAGAATCCAAATGTGAAGAACATATGACCACTATAGGTCAGGAGACTAGTGCCCAACATAGTATGTGCAAGTGATAGAGCACGCATAAGTGGCACTCATTGACTTACAATAAGACTAGGATTCAAAATCTACCTCCACATGGATATCTACTACACACAGTATCTACTATTATCATGCCTAAGCTATAAATAAGTCAGATAGGTAGTGGGGAAGGCAAATCCACTTGAGTTCCTATTAGAGATTAGAATAAGACTTCTATTCCATATTTGACCAATGTTGCCTACCCTTCCTCATCTCTTACTCAACTCTCTGATTCCTTCCAAATACCTTGGATAGTTTCTTACATAAGGATCAAAGTTGGCATTATAGGTTACAACTAAGGTGCTCACTTCTTTATTTTGTAGGTCTAGAGATCTTGAAGCAAGGAGTTATCTACTAGTCAAGTTAACGGTTCATGTGACACATCATGGGTCCCTTAAAAACTCACTACCAGCAATAATATATATAATTTGTTTTGAGTTGTAATTCTTAACATATCTAATTATTTGTGTATATCTTTTAGAATTATTTTCACAGATTTTCCAAATGAACTCATTTAGCACTCATTTTGCAAACATTTGTAAGTTCCTGAACTTTATTCAAACTTTCAATTGATGGGCTATTTGAATGTTCACTTTCGACTAAAAAGAGTTATTTCATCAAAAGCTTTTTTCAAATTTGTTCAGTTGCTTGTAAATTATGTGTTATAGTTCTTATTCCCAAAGTTGGATGAATGAAGAGATATAAATGGTTGTTTGTTTGTTATAATATTTTGTTATATCTGTCTCTCTCTCTCTCTCTCTATCTTTGTATGCCTTATATGGATGGCTCATAAAAAATATGATCAAATAACACCTATTGTCAAATTTGTTTTATGTTATGTATCATCATTTTGTATGCAATCATCGTATATGTTATAGTTACATGTGCAAGGAAATTCATAATGAAACTAAACTTATTATTTTTTGTTCCTAATGTCCTCATAATTGCACTATCCTTGTTGAGAAAGGTCATTTAAGAGCTTTATCTTAGTCCTTTGTACTCTATTTACACTTACTTGGACCATTTTGGAAATAGACTTTAATGGAAGATATGGAAGATGATTATGCAAGTGATGATGAAAGGAAAGGAGAGAACTATCACATTGCATTGGAATTCGCATATTTGTGCATGATGGTTGCTTGTGCAAGCACATAAGTTCCCATAACATGGTATCTATCTTCCATATTGATAACTCTGCCATGAGATGTAAGAATACATTGATCCTATTATTTTGAGTCTATAATTCAGGATTAAAACACAAGCTATAGAAGCATAATCCATATGATTGTGACATAATTTCATAGCCTTTGTAGCTTACTATGAAAGAAAAATCTATTCAATAACACAAAGTACTCAATTGTGGAATATCAAGTGGTTATGTTCTTATATCTATTATTATATAGGGTGTGTTGGTAATGAGGAAAAAAAGGTGAATTTTTTTTTCACATTTTCCACACCTTTTTATACACATTTTGATATGATTTGACATCTTAACTACATAAAAACCCTCCTTTCTAATCATTATTTCACATTTTTATACAAAAAGATTAACTATTTTGTCTTTATTCACTTTATTTTTAATTATTATCTTCTATCACATCATAGCACTCTCTCATTTTTCCTATTTTTTTCACTTTTTGTCTTTTCCTAGATCTTCTTCCCATTCCCAAATGCACTCATAATGTACATAATTGCATAATTGATCATTGGCTTATATGAAGTGGTGAAATTGTGTCTAGGCCCTTCCATCAAGTTATGTGAGCAATGTTGGGACTCTATGATGACTTAATTCAATCACCTCCATCTGTGATACCAAAAAAAGAAATGAAAATAACTATATCTAGCCAATATGCACCCCACTATATTACACCGCCTCTAGCCAATGTGAAGTATTGTCCATTTTGGGTCTATTAGACTATATCTAGATCCTTCCATTCGAGTCATGTGAACAAAATTGGGACTCCATGATAACTTAATTCAATTACCTTCATCTATGATACTAAAAATAAAAAAATCTACATCTAGCCAATATGCACCTACTATAATACACTAGCTTTAGCCAATGTGAATTATTGTCCAGTTTAGGCCTACAAGAAATTACTAACACATATAGTAATTCAACCATCTCCATCTATAATATTAAAAAGAATAACTACATCTAGCCAATATGCACCCTACTATAATACACCAGCTTTAGCCAATATGAAGTATTATTTGCTTTGGGTCTATTATAATCCGTTGGCACATAGAGCCCAAAGAGTTTTATCCATTTCTCCAGCCTAAAATATGCTTCAAAATAACTTGCCATAGCTCACACTCAAATTCCCTAATCTAAAGTCGTATTGGTTCTAAATTAACTCTCTTACCAACTAAATTATTAGCTTAGTTGGTGAAAGAGTTAGTTTAGAAACCAATATGGCTTGAGATCAAGAGTTCAAGTGTGAACTATGGCAAATCATTATAGGGTATCTTTTGAGTAGAGACTTAGCCCAAAGGGATAAAACCATGCAGGCTCTGTGTGCCCTCGAATTCAAGTGTACTCACAATAGGTAATACTTCATATTAGCTAGAGATGAGGTGTTACAGCTACTTTGAATTATCAGTAAAGATCGATTAATATTTATTTTATTCACATAATGTAGATAGTACAAGAAATAATGTTAGGTCATTGATAGGATTTCAATGGAATATTTATTGATGCCTTTGTTTAGGGGAGAGAATGATTAAGATGGAGAAATAGACACACCTCATGTTTGTAATTAATAATTAAAAATAGTTATTACTAATTGTAATTTCTTCTATGTTGGTTTACTAAATTTTTTCTACATATTTTTAGCAACTTTTAGTTAGGTGCTATGTGTTAGGTATATTCTGCAAGGCCCACTGGTCCTGCACATGGGTTATATGTATTTAGTAATGCTGAAATAGGGTTCCAAATTGATAACATAGAGACAACCATGAAAAAGATGGAGATTTAGTTGGAGCGGCTTGTAGAGTTTGTGTAGAGTGACACATATAGAAAGCTATCAAGTCAGCTTGAGCAAGTGAAAGCAATCACAACATTAGAAGGTGCTAAGGTGATACATGATAAAGTTACTGATGTGCTTAACGATTCCAATATTTTTGCAATTGATAAGGAGGTGAATGCAAGGAGAGCTGTGTTTCCAATTATTAACCCTCCACTCAACTACAAGTCACCACCACTTTATGATCCACCTATCCAATTTCCTGGGCAAATGTTGCAGAATAAAGTTGTTAAAAACCCTTGCCATAGCAATGAGCAAATTCTGGCTTTAGATGTTTTCACACATGAAAAAGCTAGTGAGCTGATTGGAAATCTTAATGAAGACTTAGAAAAGGAGGAGATTGAAGAAAAATTTGAACTAGAGTAATTACCTCATTCTTTAAGGTATACATCTATAGGCATTGATTCACTCTTTTCAGTGATTATTTCTTCATTGTTTGTAGGTATTGAAAAGGAAAAGCTAATGTAGCTTCAAGATCAAATTGTGAAATTTGATATTTTCAAGGAGATATTTTCAAGCTTAATTCCATGCAATCTTTAAGTAGTTTGATGTCAATTTCACATGTTTTTATTGTGTATTTAGGTTATTGGAAGAATGGATACAATGAGAGAAACCAAGCAAATATGGAGCAACAAAGCAATGATGGAAGCAAACGAAGCAGCGAAGGAGTAGAGCTAAAGTGACAAAAGGGTGGAATGACTAGCCTGCCGGCACTGCTGGTGCTAGTGCCTGATCAAACCATAGAAAAATATTTTTTAAAATATTATTTTAATATACAAAAAAGCTACATTTTGGGGGATATTTTAGTAATTTTGGGGAATCCTATTAAGGTGAGTTTAGGGTTTTTCTAAGAGGAGACTCAGAGGATTTTTGGAGGAGATTTGAGAAGAGCAAAGGGATTCAAGAAGGCTAACTATAATATAATGTTCTTCATAAAGGGAGTATCTTTATTTTCTTCATGAACTAATTTCTTCTTTCTAGGGTGAAGATGTAGCCCTTTTTGATAAACCTTATTATTTGGATTATTTATTATTTAATGCAAATCTGTGTTTTTATTCATGGGTTTTATTTCAATCTTTTGATTTGTGTGATTGCTTGATCACTAGTTTCATAGATCTTATTGATTGTCTATGCATGGTTAAGGTACACCTAATGCACAACCATGAGGTTCCTTGAATGAGAAGAGTAAAAGTCACACCTAATACACAACTATTCTACTTAGTTCATAGTTCTTGATCATAATGGGTTTTCACCTCAATTATACTACACACCATAGTTAATTGAAATGAGTGAAAGCACTTGATTTAAACCCACACACCAAACAATAATAATCATATCATAGAAAGAACAAACCCAAGCAAGTATTCAATCCAATATCCAAATAGCAAGGAAAGTCATTAAGTGGTGAAATTTGAACCCTAGACCTTTGCCACTTGAGATTCATTCTATATTATTTTATATATCTAAATTTCTGATTATCTCTTTAGTTTATTATTCTTATTAGTTCAAACCAATAATCCATCTTTTTAAAGTTAGTTTTAGTCAGTAACTTAATTTAATTAAATCAGTTTGTCATTCTCTGTAGGATCGCCCTTGCTCATGTGCATTGTACTACTATACAATCATACACTTGCGAGATATTATAATCTGAACTATCAGGATTCCCTTAAGAGGGCGGAGGCCAAGAGTGATGTTGTAGTGCTCGACAAAAAGAGGCCAAAGACTCCCTTAAGAAGGTCGAGGCTGAGCACAAAGTTGCTATGGCAACTGTCGATACCAAGGTGGAGCAACTGGCCAAAGTGGAGGCAGAGATTGCTGGGCAAGAGGAGTCTCTGTGACAAGAAGCTTGCATGCTGAGAGAGCTGCATGCCATAGAGATTTCTCAAATTTGCCAATTACATTTGGAGCAGCTAGTAGCAAAGCCGAAGTGCCAAGAGGCATTGCTGGAGCAAATGGCAAATATTTTTTGGCAAGCCTTTAATTCTTATAAAAAGAAAATAGCTAGGAAATTTTTTAGGATAGATTTACAAGATGTTCAAACGAACAGGAAAGATTTGTAATTTCAAACCTGTGTTAAATGAAAAGATATGTTTTCCTTTTTACACATTTCATGCATAGTGATAATTGAATCTATGCATACAAACCAGGTCCTTTGAAAGACATTTATAGGAGTTAGGAAAGGGGGGAGCAAATGCCCCTAGTGTTTGCCCCCTCCTGGGTCTTGCATAGTAAAGCTTTAGGAAATACCCATTAATAAGTAGTTCTCCTATGCCATTACTATTTGCAATCTTATATGAGTCATTAACGTAGGCCTCTTGGATGACGTAATGCCCTTCCCATTTGGACTCAAACTTGCCAATTAACTTACCACCCACTATTAGTTTCGGTTCTTAGTTTGAGAACTAGATCACCCAGGTGATAGGCTTGGTGTTTAACCGATCGGTTATATGCCTCAGTGATGTGGGCTTGGTATAACTTGATCCTTTGTTTGGCTTGTAATCACCTTTCATCTAAAGCATCAAGCTCCTCGAACTAAAACTTGACTTGTTGATCTATTGTCAAACCTGAGTGCATTGCAACTCTTAGTGATGACAATTGTACTTCCAAAGCCTCTACCCCAAACACCAAAGAATATGGAGTTGCATTGGTTATTGTCTGTTGAGTGGTACGATAAGCCCAAAGCATCTCTAGCAATTTTAGATGTCATTGCCGCTTGTTCTTATTTATTGTTCTTTGCATAATCCTTAGAATTGCCTTGTTGAATGCTTTGGCTTGGCCATTTCCTTGTGGATGATAAGGTGTAGAGAACACATGTTTGATACCTTACTTTCGACAAAACTTCTCCATTTCCTCATTCTTGACTAAAGTGCCATTATCCAATGTAATTTGGCATGGATTACCATATTGATACACGACCTTGCTTTTGATATACTCGATTACTTCTTTAGCTCTAACTCTCTTATATGAGTTAGCTTCTGCCCATTTGGAGAAGTAATCGATTGCTGCTAGAATGTAGGCATGTCCCTTGGAAGATGAAGGGCTGATTGGGTCAATAATGTCAAATCCCTACCATGCAAATGGTCACAAGATGCTTGCAGATACCAACTCCAATGGTAGTATGTGTCGAATACTCCCATGAAGCTAACATCGGACACATGACCTGGCAAATTACAGTAAGTCTGAGACCATGGTAGGTGAGTAGTATCATAAGTATTTGACTCGTCTGTGCAATCTTTGACTAGACGGATGCCTACCGCATCACTGGAATGCACCTGCATGAGTGCATATTGAATCTCTTCCCCATTAAGACAATGGAGCTAGAGTCCATCATATGCCTGATGATAAAGTGTATTATTGTAGTATACATATAGAGTAGCTCTTTTTCTTAGGGCTAACTTTTTCCTACGACTTTTCTAGGAGGTTTTCATATTTCAGGTAGTCGATGTATGGGATTCGCCAATCATCCATAGTTAGTTCCATGCAAGCTACTCATTCCACTCACTTAGTAGTCTTCTCATCATATGTGTCAGGAATGCAGCTTCGTTGTTCAATTTTGACAATGACTTGTTAGCCTCCAGCAATGGCTAGAGTGGTTGCCAAGTTTGCTAAAGCATTAGTAATAGTGTTCTCAGTCCTTAGAATATGCCCAATGCTGACTTGAAAAAGTTAATCCAATAGCCCTTGTGTGATATCATAATACTGGCATAAACTTGGCTAACGAACTTCACATTCAGTGGTTAATTTTCGAACCACTAATTCTAAATCACCAAAGATATCCAGTTTTGTAATGCCAAAGTTGAGAGCAATTTGAAGTTCTAAAACTAGTGCTTCATACTCTGCTTCATTAATGGTGTAATTGTTATTGGTCCTGAAGGTAAAGCAAAAATCTAAAAGGGGAGGGATGAATTGGGTACTTAATATTATTTCTCAACTCCTTTAGGATTGATCATCCCTATAACAATCAATCACTCAATTAACAAAGGCACAAATAAATAAGATAATGATTTTTATAGTGGTTCAAGTAAACACTCTGCTCCACTCTTCCAAGAACACTTTTCTCTTAATGTCTTGGGTTTCACTATTCCTAATAGCAAAAATATAGTAGTGCTCCTAGCACTCTAGATTCCAGCTCAAGGGGGCATAAGTAGTACTCCCAACACTCTTCTAAATTCTAGCTCTAGGGGGCGTATTCACAGTGCTCCCAACACTCTTCTAAATTCTAACTCTAGGAGGCATGAATAAATAGCTCTTATCTGCACTCAGATAGTCACAGCTCTTCTTAAGTTTAGTCTTAACTACTAACTCATAGAACTTTGCAATAAATGAATATCAGAAGTGTAAGCATAAGAATTTCTCAATAAGCACAGGGGAAGGTTTCTAAAAATTTAATGCAGAAGTAAAGGATCTTCCCAAAAGTAGTTGAGAGCCTTAAAAGAAAGTTGAGGAAGGTTTGAATGCTAGGCTCTTGACTCGTAAAAGATTGTAGAAGGTTTAGCTCAGATCAGTAAATGATCTCAAGAAGATTTTGAATAATTTTTTCAACACTTGGTTAGTTCCTTCTGCTCGAACGATGCTTCATTTATAGCTACTTTAAATTCTAGCCGTTAGTGGTAGATGAGCTCCATTAATGACAGAAGACATTTTGATTAGGGTATTTTGAATTCTCTAACTTCTACTTAATTCTCGTATGTTAAAATGCCTGAAGCTTCATCCTTGGAGAAGATGATTTCTGGTTTCTTAATAAGCTCTAGTCGAAGTTTGCTGCAATGGCTAACTTTTTCATCAATATAAAAATAACATAATTAATGCTGATGGAAGACCAATGATTCATCCTGACCATTGCTAGTCTTATACTTATTATAGATGAAGTATCTATCTAGCTACTCATAAGACAAAGTTTCTTCATCTTCTAGTTTGTCCTTCATGAGTAGCAAACGAACCTCCCTTTCTGTTGTTGGCAGTCAAATCATCCTTTCCATTGCTTTATTTGTTGAACTGTAGAAGAATGGGTATCTCATTTCTTGCATGCTTCATCTATTGAGTTGTCTATTGTAAGTAATAGATAGAGTGTTGGAGCATAGACTTATTTCCTTCATTGCTTCATCTAAAGGGTTGTCTGTTGTAAGTGATAGACTAAGCTTCAAAGTGCAAATGAATTTTCTTTATGGATTTGTTTGTTGGATTATCTGTTGAGTTTATCTTTGAGCAAACAATACTTTGCTGCTCCACTAGAAGAACTTTTCGCTCTGCTATATAGTTCTCATTTCTCCACTTTGTCATTTGACAGCAGACGATCATTGGCTTAACTATGATAGATTAAGTTTTGCTTCTGCCATGCAATCCTTACTTCTTCACTTTTTCTGTTGATAGCAGATGATCATTTGCTCACTTACGATGGACAAAGTCTTTGCACTATCACATGATCCTTTCATTGCTCTACTACAAGATCTTCACTCCTTTGCCTATTCGCATCAAACGACCATTGGCTTAAATGTGGCTTGCTTGAGATAGACGAAGTCTATTGTATGCATACTATTTTGCATCTGTCAAATATAATCTTCTTCTTTAATAGACAAATGGAAAGATTCGAATCCTTTTCATTCATGCCTTGTATGTTACTGATACTTCATCTTTTGCTTCTTTATTTACCCAAGACTTGTCGCCATGAAATATGCTTTTTGTGCTCATTTTTCATAAGACCTACAACTTGATTCTGCATACTAAAATCTTGGCAACAACTATTAGTATATAATCTTTAATCAAGTTTCATTTTTCATCAAAACCATGCATTTAAATCAATAATTCTTTTCCAAGTAGAAAAAATATGAGTCGATGTCTTTCTGAGGTGAGATGAAGACAATTCCATTGCTAGCACCGACAAATTTGTCAGCACCATTGAAGTACATTTGCTAGGGAGTGTTGACTTGGGCAATGAATATTTTTTCATCTAGCAAGTCTTCTTGCACAATGACTTCTTCATCGACTGGATGCACTACTAAGAAGTCAACCAGGACTTGTCCTTTCACCGCTTTTTACGGGATCAAGGTGATGTCAAATTCCAACAATAGTAATGACCACTTTGCCAACCATCCTGATAACATGGGACAAGTGATTAAGAACTTGAGGGAATCCACTTTAGAAATTAATCAGATCTCACGAGTGAGGAAATAATGCCTTAACTTTTGAGTTGCAAAAACTAAGGTAAGGCACATCTTTTCGATTGAAGAATAATTGCATTTTGCATTGATCAACCCAAGGCTAAGTTAATACAATGCTTGCTCCTTACCATCTTGATTTTTTTGTGCAAGCAATGCTCCCAGAGATTGCTCACTCATGGAGATGTATAAAATAAGTGGTTTACCCTTAGCTAGTGCAGCCAAAATCGATTGGTTGCTGAGCAATTCTTTGATGGTATCGAAGGCTTTTTGGCAAGCTTCATCCTAAACAAAGGCTGCAACTTTCTTTAGTAGGTGATGAAATGACTAACATCTACCTGTTAAGTTGGCAACAAATCTTCTGATATAAGATAGCTTGTCTTGCAAGCTTCTCAGGTCATCTAGGTTCCTTGTGGGAGGCATATTTCTGATTGCCTCTACTTTTTGTGGGTTGACCTCGATTCCTCGATGATAGAACTCCAAATGCACATTTGAGAGGGTTAATACACAGCTTATTTTTCCTAAGCTGTGCAAAGATAATGCATAGATCTTAACAGTGTTGATCATGACCGTTGAATCCTACCACCAAATCATCGACATAGCATTCAACATGTTTGTTAAGCATATCATGAAAAATAACTTGCATAACTCTTTGATAAGTAGCTCCTATATTCTTTAATCCAAATGACATAACTTTATAGCAAAAGATGCCCATCAAAGTGTGAAATGAAGTGGACACCTCATCTGCTGGGCCATCTTGATTTGGTTGTAGCTGGAGAAACTATCCATGAATGAGAATATGTCATAGAGTGATGTGTTGTCAATAAAGAGTTCCATGTGTGGCAGCGGAAACTCATCTTTCAGACATGCTTCATTGAGATTGCAGAAATCAACACAAATTTGGATTTATCCATTCTCTTTCTTTACTGGGACAACACTAGAGATCCATCTTGGGGACTTGATTTCTTGAATGAAATTAGCTTCCAACAACTTGTTGATCTCATTAATGATTTATTGCTCCAAGTCAGGTATGAACTTCCTTAATGCTTGCTTAGAGAGATATATAAAGAGTTTATGGCAATATCTGAATCTAACCCAGGCATTTCAGAGTATGTCCATGCAAAGACATCTTTGAATTTCCTAAGATAAGGTGCTTATCTTCGTCTGTACCCAAGTTGAACTCTTCAAGTTCATCAATTTTTAGTTGTCCACCATCTTCTAACCTCGTTGGAGATGTGCCATAGGTTATATTCTCAGGAAGAATCAGAGTCATTGTCTTCTTCTTTCTCTGAATGGTCAGGGTTTGGCTTGTGATCAGACTCATGTGTATTGTCATCATGAGTCTTACTAGCCGTTTTTGACTCTTATTTAGGAATTGATGGGTTATCAACAACTTCTTTGTCATCTGTATCATCAGGTCCTTCCAAATTTGTTGGTGGTTCTTTATCATTGGACTCAGATTCTTCCTCTTCTATTGATGTATGGTGAGAGGTGGAGACCATGTAACAATGTGTGTGGTTACCTAGGCAAGGCAAACAAGGAAACGAGGGACTGGCCTTCCGCCTCTATACGGTCCCCTCTTGGTGGATAGAAGAAAAATGATCGTAGTGGCATTACCATTCCCATAGATGGAGCATTGAGAGGATGTGCAATATTGAAAGGTTGACCATATTTGGAAGTTTAGCCAGCATTTTTTGTGCACATAATTCTCACAAACACTAGTTTTCAGCCTCTTGCTACTCCAATCATTTAGTCATCTCCTCTATAGATGTAGCAGCTATATTACCCTCAGTTATGTATAACGTGACTATCAGGAATGTTTGATGTATATGCATCAATTGGTGAGAAGATGTGGATGCTTGATCCTCTCTTCCACACTCTTCCACTATCTCGAATGAGGTGGGCTGGGCGATGCCTGTGATGGGTCCTTGTCAACTGAAGTGGTGTAGACACTAACGGGCTGAACCTTCCTCTTCTTTTATTCTCTTTTTTTGGACTACCATAGTCAGCCCTTCTTTCTTTTTTCTCTACCCTCAATGCCTTTCTTAGCATCTGAAGGGTGCTTATTCCATCAATTTCTCTCCTCTGAGAACAAGAGAGATTTTCTAGGACAATAAACATATTGTCACCCAAATAGTCATCTCGGGAGGGGAATGACTTTCTTCCAATTAAGGTATGCTTCTTAGATAATAGCTTTCAAGTCAACCTGTGGCCTGATCTCTTCTTAGACTCTTTCCTCCTCCCAGTTGCTTTAGAAGGATGAACACACCCTTTGGGAGCCTTGATCAACGCATATCTCTCAAGTTGATTAACATGTTTGGGATTGATAGGAGTTTGTGTTTGCCTCTCCTTGATTGCATTGGGGAGATTGAGAGCAATAACCTTCTTTCTACGTTGTGGGAGTAGAGACTTGAGTACTTCCAATCTTGAAGGAGTTTAAAGTAGCATTAAAGACAAGTTCATCCCCAACAATTCTAGGAGCATGAAGGGAAACAGGTTTTCTCCCCTGCCTCCTATTCTTCTTATGCTTCTTCTCAACCTTGTTGTTGGAGGAGGTTAGGTTAGTGGAAGCCACCTCTAGTGCTGCTTGGGCAGTCTTGGGAACTACTAGAGCAGCCTTCGGTGAGGGAGGAATTAGAGCCAACTCCCTCTTGTAGATTATCGGTGTCTAACCGGTTAGCAATATGATGGAGTGAGGGACACTCCTGTCGAAGTTGCATGGTGTGTTGATGGCAAAGCCACCACTTGGCAAGAATCCGAATGTAAGTGAGGTTGCCATTGGATGGATCTTGAGAGAAGATAGAGGGTGAGTATAGAAATGACCGAAGATCTACAAAGAGCAAAAGAAGAGCTTAGTCAGTTTCATAAATAAATAGAGTCTCCAAGATGCATTAGTATTACTTTTCCTTAAAGATGAAGGGTGGGATGTTTCACGTTGGGTTCACCATTTTTGTAACAAGTATAAAAAGAGGAAAACAAAAATGGAACAACATAAAAATTTGTCAAATCAACAATTTCTATTTTATTATTGATTGTCCTCAATTTATTACACTTTTGTGTACATTAGAAAATTACATATTCACATCTCAAACCACAAGTGATCCTAATTATATCTCCACAATGGGAGAAAACCCTTGATTAAAAGGAAAAGTACAATGCATCTTAAAGACCTAAAAATAAAGCATGCTTTCTCTTAAAATAAATGTGTATTGTCTTTGGGATCGCCGAACATATTACGATAGCTTAAAATTTAGTGAGTCACCTCAAGCCAATGGATGGATAGGATGACACTGCTCTAGACTGAGTTGCTAGACACTGGGCCAACCTAAAGAATGAGTGTTTTGATCCAGTTAGTTTGTCCCGGGTGGAATCAAGATTAGGTGATTTTTACTATTTAAACTATAAGAAACTATAGAGATAGTAGGTGGTTTATGACCCAATTGGTATATCCAAGAAGGACTCAGGACCGAATAATCTCTATTGTGTTTAGACCTGAAAGAACCAGAAGAAAACAGGTGACCTAAGTTTGGTTCGACTTTCTCACAATGCCCATGAGAAGCTTAGGAAAAATGGGCTAGGTTAACTGGGTTTAGCTCAGCTCTCTCAATTACTCATGAGAAGCTTAAGAAGAGTAGGACTAGAATGACTAGATTTAGCTTATTTGAAGTGGTTTTGCTAAGGTTTGACTCAGTGAGTCATGACTGAAGGACTCAGTCCTAGACTTAGGCTTTTGAATGAGTTAGTGAATAGTATTTGCTAAGCAGTGACTTGATGAGTCATGACTTAGTGACTCAGTCCTAATAGGCTTTTGAGTGGATAAATAGTATTTGCTAAGCAATAATTGGTCCTAAACTTAGGCTTTTGAATGATTTGGTAAGTAGTATTTTCCAATATCCCATGGAAAACCAAAGGTGGGTGATCTCTACCATTAACCTATGAGAGATCATAGCGTCAGGTTGCATAAATTAAGCCTAATTATACTTTGAGTTAATTAAGCCCAATCATGATCAACACTAATGATAGTTAATAACAGTGATTAATGATAATGATAGTTCCTAATAGGTTTAAGACAATGTCATTATCTCCTTAGTTTTTATGGGTTGTCTTCCTAAACAACTCTACCATTTTTAGGATTTAATTAGTGTTTTGTCAATTTAAGTGTGTTTTAACTATTCAATTTGGCAGCATCTTATTCTTTTTTAATCATGTGGTACCCACCATATAACAGTATGGGTGCGACCCATGTGTGTACCATGGTGAGACCATGGCAGAGTGCCATCAGGCACCAAGAAAAATATTCAGTAGGCCAAAAGCCTCTAGCGTCAGAGAAGGCACCCGCCTCATGAAGAATAAATATCCAGTAGGCTAAAAGCCTCTAGCGTCTAGGGAGGCACTTGCCTCATAAAGAATCCTCCAAGCCTTCAGTCCAAAAGAAAAGTTCTCCTTTTAAATGAGAGGAGAAAGGGGTATTTATAGGCTTGGAGGGCCTGCCTCTGCTACCTGGGTGTGTAGTATAAAATTCCCACCTCCGCTACTTGGTAATATTTTGCAAATTTTCCATGAGTTAGCTTTTGCCTCCACTACTTAGTAGTGAAATGTAATTTTCCCATGGAGTGTATTTTATCTTTGCCTCTAACAAAGAGTCCCATTGCACTTCACTTACACGAGTGGATGAGTTTGGGACTAGGCATCTAACTTTGCCTTCGAGAGTGGGGCTCCAGTTGTTCTTTGCTTACGTGGCCTGAGTTGACAACACTTCCCCTTCGTCTATGCGACTTGAAATGTTGTTGTTTGCTTGAATGGTCTTCACGCCTTTCACTTATGTGACCCGCACCCTACGTTTTGCTTATGCGACTTCTTAAGGGAAAGTTTGCTTACATGATCAGCTGCCTTTTGCTTGCGCTAGTAGTGGGACCAGAGAGAAGGCCTTTGCCTTTTCGCACTGCCTATGGATCTCACTACCCATGCCAAACTCTGCATCCCTTTATGATTTTTTATGTTGTCTATGCGAGTATGTTAGTGGAGGTGAGAGAAGGCTACCTGCACGACCAACCACTTTGTTCTTGTCTACGCGACTTGGAGTTGCCGCAGTCTGCTCCTAGGTTTTCTGGAGAGATGGGTGTTGGTGTGACTTGTTCATCTCCACTGATTTTCTTTGTCTCAGCTACGCTACTAACCGAATCACTTTGTTGCTATGTTGACCACGCATCTAGCATATTCCTTTTGCTTTCACAACTTAGTGGCATCGCATCTCCTAACTACGCGAGCTCCTCTTTGGTCTTGGCCACAGCTTGCTGCATGGTTTGCTGCAGCATCTAACAAGGCCGGTTGCCTATGCTCCCTACCTGAGCGAAGAGCCTGCCTATGCAAGCTCTACTCCTCTTGTAGCTAGCATTGGAAAGAGACATGAAATTGCTACCTACAACTTGACTTCATGACATGGACATGGCCTGTACCTTGACTTTATGGCATGAAACTTTCTTGCTGCATTAAATATGATGTGGAAACATTCATCATAAAAAGGGTCCCCAACCCCCATTGTGACTTCGTTATTATTAGCTGAATTTGCTTAGGTGATTCGGGCGCATCTCAGCCTGATTATGCAACCCAGAGTGTAACTAGCCATGTCTATGTGACTTGTTGGAGGAAAGCCCAGCATTATTACTATCTGCGCAAGTGAAGAGCATGGAAACTCATTGCCCGTTTTCCATTTCCCCTCTGCCTATGCTACTTGGTAATGGAAGTGAAGGCAATACATTTTGGTTATGAATCTTGGCAGCATTTTGCTCTTGCCTGGGCAACTTGGAGGCAGATGAATTATGTGCTTACTACCATATCTAGCTTAATGACGTGGAAAATAGGATGCTCGATTATGCATTTCCACTGCCACCTGCCACATTCGTTTTTGACTAAGTAGCTTTCACATTTTGCTTTTGCCTGCACTACAAGACAACGCCTTGTCGGCCATAAAGCCAGCTTCTTCCCATCACCTACATGACCTATATTTTTTCCATTGCCTGTGCTCTTCTAAGTAGCAAAAAACACTTTGGTTGCGCGACCTACTAAAGCTTGACTGTATTTACTTTGTTTTGATTGTGCAACCTGGATCGGATAGTATCTAGCACGTCCTCATCTACACAAGTTGTATATGTCGCTATTGGCACAACCTATTGTAGCTTATGCACTGCCTATGCGATCTCTTTGGCTAGCCTATGTCTGCATGACCTGTTGCCTAGAGGTATTACTATATTGCTTGCATGACTAACTAAAAACTAACAAATCAAGTTACCTGCCCGAGTTCCCTTGTGTGGTGTCACCTCACCTGCAGACAATGGGTCCAAGAGTTTGCCTTTGAATGTCTTTTATGCATGACTTACTATTTTTGGGCAGTGACATCTTATGCAATTAATTAGCCATCTTTCAGAGAAACACTTACAGTACAACTAGCTAGCCTCTTCAGCCTCACAATACTTTGCCTGTGCGACCCGTCCTGATTATGCGAGCTAGAGGAGAGTTTTCCTGCTTGTGCAACTAGGTAGTGCGGCTTGGAAGTCGCCTGCATGACCCATCCGAACAACTCACTACTTGCTTGCACGTCCAAATGAATGCAGGACGAACAACTCCCTACCTGCTTATGTATCCAGATGAATGCAGGTTCATGACTGAAACTTCACATTATTATGGTTGATTTGCTAGCCACATTTCATTGGCTACAACATTGACCATGAACATGACTAGAGAGCATACTGTGTTCTGTCATTTTGCCATCATTGCCAAAGCATGGTGATCTCTCATGGTAGGAAGCTGCTTCATAAGCTAATTTAGATGACTAATCGGCCACTTTTTGGCCTACCTCTACTTTGGCTAGGTTGTGCAGGCATCTAGCAAGGTACCCCAAACACCAAAATCTGGCTTAACATTAAAGCCGGCAACAACATACATATGCTCCATTGATTCCTCTGTATGTGGCAAGCTTGGCAGAGCAACGATTCAGTTCATCTACTGAATTTGAACGAATGGAAGTTCCATATGGGGTATTTTGGCTTTTAACTATGTTCCTATATAGCAAAAATGGGTAGTGTTGTTGTCGATCATGCAGCTAATGTGCTGCCTTTACTGGCGCTATCTGCAGAAGTGAGTTCCTAGCATGGCCAACTACGCGCTTTGTGTTGCCTTCAACAGCGCGACTAGGTAGCGCAACCATGCGATGCCATGCCGACTACATGATGTGCCAACTACGTGACTTGTTGCTAGCTTGATTACACTAGGGAGATGTCTTCACACTGCCACAGTACCTACTCGATCTTCTAGATACAAAAACTGTTGTCTGAGTGAGTGAGGGCTTTCACATTACTTGTGAATGCTAATCACATGGCATGTTATTTGAAATGCCAACTTCACACTCATATTCAATACACAAATACTTTTCCTTTTTTGCAACATGCTTTTTTGAACAGAATATTAAAAGGAAAGAATGACTTTGTTCATATATTAGCTCCATATACAGTTATCTTCAAAATGTAGTACAACAATTTCAGGTTAGAATTTTAACGCTAAGAAGAAGGTTGGCATATCAGAAATTTTCATTATAGGCAATTCCGGCAATCAAGCATGACTGAAGTCCAATACAATAGTTAGCTTTCCAATAAAAATCCATCTATGCGGACTAAGAACTATTGAACATATACAGCTTGATTTTGATAATGAACATTCTTAACCAACCATGTTTTGATAATGAGTAAAGGCATGAGCAAAACATTAAGCTCCTAACAATTCATTCTTAAGCATTTTGTAGAAATATTTTTCAATACTTAACTTGAGAATAATCTTCATGATGAAAAAGGAAAAAATCAAGTAAATTCTCAAGAAATCTAAGTATATAAATCATAGATATACTTAAAAGAAGAAAACAAAAAGTTTAAAGTTTCAAGGAAGCTTTGGAGTCGACTTTGGGTTTAAATTTCATCCCTTTAGAGTTGATCAAAGCACTTTGGAGACAAGGGGTGAACTCTTCAGAGTTGCTCATACATTTTGGAGACAAGAGATTAAATCTTCAGAATTATCAAAGGCATTTCAGAGCCACTAGAAAGCTTCAAATACAAAAAGAAAACCCTTCTGGGATCATGAAGTCACATGCTTTGGAGTCAGCAAAGAAGTTTTGGAGCCACTAGAGAGCTTTTCGGATAAAAAGGAAATGCTTTCAGAATCACGAAGTCATGAGCTTCGAATTCAACAAATCCACATTAGAACTAAGACAAGCATTTTTGAAGCCACTGAAGCACGTTGGAGACACAAAAAACTAACTTCAGAAGTGATGCAATTACTTTAGAAGTCACACGCTCAAATACTTCAGAGCCAACTAAGTTGCTTCAGAGTCACGGACTCAAAATCTTCAACGACAAATAATGTACTTCGAAGTTATGAGCTCACAAGCTTCAGAGTTAAACCAAGTAACTTTGGAGTCGACAAGGTGCTTTAGAGATAACGACGAGAGCTTTTGAAGTTATCAAGACACCTTTCAGAAAATACATCGAAATTAGAGGAAGTGAACTTCGAAGTCAAGGAAAATACTTCAAAATTAGAAAAGCATTCAAATTTTTGGAGTCAATTCCTTCAAAAGTTCAGAGTTAGTTTCCTCAAAGTCACTGAATATTTACTTCGGAGACAGATAAACATTTCAGAGTTCGAAGTCAATTTCTTCAGAGTTAGACTCCATAGTCCCAACGTGAGTCATTTCGGTCATGCCATTTTGGAGCCTCCAAAACATATCTTTGGAGTATCCGAAGATACGAAAATGTGTGAAGTGTGCGGAGATATTACCTATCACTTAAACTTTAGAGGATCTGAAGCTACTTAATAGCCTCTAAAACCTCATTGAAAGTACAATGGTTACAAATTCAAATATTTCTTAGCATTTAATGATTCTCACTTACCACAGCAGAGAAAGTCAAAGATCTTAAAGAAAGTCAGAGACCTCAAATGTAAAAGAAGTTAAGTGAGATTGAAGAAGATAAGAGTTTTACATTAAAAATAAGAGAGAGCATTTACTAAGTCTTTAAGGCTTGTCTTCCACAATTTTAACTCCACTGCAGTTCATTCAAAGAAGCATTCAAAGTCATTCATTCAACTACTTCTGGAGATTGAATCCTATCGCTTTTATTTTCACATTACTTGTGTTTACTGCTTTCAAACTTTGTACAAAATCAGCCTACTAGCGGCATTAATACTTGTACATATTTATTTCTGCATATCTCTGTGAGTCTGAAAACTTACCTCTGTGTAGTAAAAGCAAGTAGAATACTTGCTTGGTATTTGTATAAGTTAGTTTATGAATTTGGATACCAATAGGTGTATTTGTTTAGTCAGGAGATTATTGATTAAAGAAGGTGTTAGTAGAACCTAAGTTTAGTAGAGAAGGCTAACTCAGAGACGTAGAGTAGGAACCTAAGTGAAGGGCCGAACCATTATAAAAATATCAGTCTAAGTGCATTGTGTTATCAGTCTTTTCTTTACTCTTGCGTTTTAATCTTTATCTAGCCAAAAATTTTAAAGACTCGATTCATCCCCCACCCCCCACCCCCTCTTGAGTCACCATCTGAATGAGACCAATAATCGGTATCAGAGCATGCTTTACTAGTTATACTTTACTATTCCACTCATATAATTTGTGAAGAGATCTCTATGGCTAGCTATTTCCACAACACTTCTACTGAAGGTCAACCTACTTCCAGACCTCTACTATTTGATGGTACAGACTATGGATATTGGAAGATAAGAATGAAAATTTTTTTGATTGCCTCAGATTATCAGCTATAGAAAAACATCAAAGATGGTTTAATTATCTTAAATATTGAAGATAAATATACTGCTGAGGATATTCTAGCAACTGAAAAAGATGCCAAGGCAAAGAACTGCTTTTATTACACTCTTACATCCTCCAAATTTGATAAGATATCCTCTTATTATACTGCAAAGAAAATTTGGGACAAATTAGAGGTTGCACGTAAAGGCACAAAGCAAGTAAGAGAAACTAAGATAAATCTTCTTGTGTAAGAATATGACGCTTTCAACATGAAGGAGACAAAATCAATCTCATACATGTTTGGAAGGTTTCAAAAGATAACAAATGGGCTGAAAATTTTAGGAGAAAAGTTTATAGAGTCCAAAATGGTGAAGAAAATTCTAAGATCTTTGTCAAAGTAATGGATGCCAAAAGTGACAAGAATCCAGGAAGCAAGGAATCTGAACACAATGAAAGTCGGGATCAGTAAAGTTGGTCAACAACTATCTACTACAATTTTAGATATAATTCTAATAGAAGGATCGAAACACAATCTTCTTAGCGTAAGTCAGTTTTGTGACAAAGGCAACAAAGTTATATTTGAATCTTAATTTTGTTCTATACTATATAAGTCTCAAATAGTTATAATAAAAGACATGAAAATGTATATTTGGTTGATCTTTCTGATATTCAAACTAAGTGTCTTGTTGTGAATGACAATGAACCTATGTTGTGACATAGAGGGCTAGGACATGCCAACAAAAATCTAATTGAAAGATTATATAATCAAGATCTAGTTATTGGCTTACTAAAACTCAAATTTGATAATAAGTTATGTGATGCTTGTATGAAAAGTAGGCAAGTAAAAGAATCATTCAAGTCAAACAAAGAAGTATATATAACCAGACCTCTTTAATTGCTATATATGGATTTAGTCGGACCAATAAGGACAAGAAGCCTTGGAGGGAAATATTAAGCATATGTCATTGTGGATGACTATAGCAGATATACCTGGGTAATGTTTCTAGCATCCAAAGATGAAGCTTTTTCATTCTTTAAAGTATTTTCTCAACGTGTACAAAATAAACAAAACTCTCATATTATTGCCATAAGGAGTGATCATGGTGGAGAGTTTGAAAATCATAGATTCACCCTTTTTTGTACAAGTAATGGTATTCTTTAAACTTTCTCTACACCAAGAACACCTCAACAAAATGGAGTGGTTGAAAGAAATATCATATCCTTGTAAGAGATGGTAAGGACAATGTTAAGTGAATACAATCTTCTATAATATTTTTAGGCTAAAAGAATGAACACCACATGTTATATTATTAACAGAATCTTTGCTAGATCCATATTCAACAAAACTCCATTTGAATTATACTTTGGCAAAAAACTAAATATTTTATATTTTCATACTTTTGGTTGTAAATGCTTTATCCTTAACAATAGAAAAGAAAACCTTAGAAAATTTGATGATAGATCTGATCAAGGTATATTTCTAGGTTATTCCATTATTAGCAAAGCTTTTAGAGTATATAACCTAAGACTTAAGATTGTAGAAGAATCCATCTATGTTAAATTTGATGAACATACTAACTCTATGAAGAAAAATAGTGATTTTGATGACGAGATATATAATCTTCCAACAAGTGTGGAGAAACTGAGATTATGAGACAAACAAGTAGAATTTCTACTATCAGAGACAACAATAGATGAAGTTGAACCATCCACAATAGAAGTAAATAGGAAGGTAACTCATCTCTTCCCAAAGATCGAAGGTTTATGTATGCTCATCTTGAAAACTAGATAATGGTGATGTATTTGATAAAGTTAGAACCAGATCATCCTATCACCAAATATGTGGTAATTTTGCTTTTTTTCCTTAAATAGAACCAACTTGTATAGACCAAGGATTAGAGAATGAAAACTAGATTTTAGATATGCAAGAAGAATTGGATTAATTTAAAAGACATGATGTGTGGACTATTATTCCAAAACCAAATCATCAATCTATTATAGGAACGAATTGGATGAATCAAGAATTATGGTGAAAAATAAGGCAAGATTAGTTGCCAAGGGATATTATCAAGAAAAAGATATTGATTTTGAAGAATTATATGCACTTGTTGCAAGGATTGAAGCCATTGGAATGTTTCTTGTGTTTGCATCATACATGGATTTCAAGCTATATCAAATGGATGTAAAAATTGCATTCTTGAATGGTTTCATTAATGAAGAGGCATATGTGGAATAACCCCTTGGGTTTGAAGATCCCCGTTATACAAATCATGTATTCAAATTCAAGAAAGCCCTCTATGGTCTGAAACAAGCACTTAGAGTTTGGTATGAGAGGCTAAGTAAATTTATGAATTAAAAAGATTTTTCAAGGGGTAAAGTGAATAACACTCTCTTTATTAAGTATGTAAAGAAAGATATACTTATAGTTCAAATTTATGTTGATGATATAGTATTTGATGCAACTAATGAAAATCTTTGCCAAAAGTTTTCTAAGACTATGCAAGGAGAATTTGAAATGAGCTTAATGGGTGAACTCAATTTCTTCATAGGACTAAAAATCAAATAAGGGAAAAAAGGAATCTTCATTCACCAAGTCCAGTATACAAAAGAACTTCTAAAGAAATTCAACATTGAAGATGGTAAAAGATATAAAACAGCTGTAGTAGCAACCAATGCTTCCTTCACTCCCATCAGATCTCCATCAACCATAAGACCTACTCCTCATCAACCATCCGCACTAGCCACTTCATCAATCCCACTACACAACCCATCCCACATAACCTAGAAGATATACTGACACATTGCAAGGCCCTAAAAATTTCAAAAATGTAAATGTTCACTATTGTAAAGTTTTAGTGATTTTTACAATGCGGCACTATAAAATTGAATTTTTGAGGAAGTTTATTATCAAAAAAATTATATAAATGGATGAAATATCTATGTTAATGTGAGGATGATGAGGATATATGTTAATTAATAATTAATAG
>JAYJMB010066866.1:6401-24980 GCA_036873735.1 Pouteria campechiana
TTAATTGAATGATACCACTTTTTATTTTTATCAACAACCTTATTTTGTCAACATTTGCATAAATTTTAAATACCCATTTCTTATACACCCTCTCTCACATAAACCGTATCCAAACCCACCCAATAAACTGAACAGCCTGACAACATCCGTGGGATGACTGGAATCATCAAACAATCTATTTTGGCATGACTTACTCTCCTTTTTTTTAAATTAATTATGGTATTTTTTTGCAAAAGAGTTTAATAGGGCACAACACTTCATGAGATCAAATTTGGGTATCTTTTTAATTTTCATATTTCTTTGTAATCTTGTTACTCCACTTATTATACATACTTTCATTTGTTTAACTAGAATTTTTAAATTAATTTTTTAAAAATAGATTTTTTGACGAAATTCATTCCAATCAAATCCAGCTTTTTCCAATCCGTGTTGCACTGAATCAAATCTGGAAAATCATCCCACCAAATCCCAGCCGTTAATAGGATTTTCCCTTTTGAGCTTTTCATCACCGTCCATCAGGACTGGGCCATCCTTTTCCCCACGTGTGAAGCGCGCAAAAGGCAACACCATCCTCCTATATATCTTTTCATAGCAGCGCCCTCGCCCCACACTTTGCCGTCTCGCCAGCTTGGGAATCGACGAAACGACAAGAAGAATCCCGACACGCGAATCCATCCCTTCCTCTCGCGCATGGCGAATCGCGATTCCAACGGCTTCGTCGAATAAAACCCTTTTCCCTGCTCCCTACGTGCATGCACTTCGGTTCGCAAGCAACGTCTCCAAATCTCAAAGTCAGGGACGCCCAAACGCGCCCACAGAAATCGAGCAAGGGCTGGAAAGGAGGCGTGAAACGAGGGAAGAGAAAGGCGCCAGCGGAGGAGGAGGAGGAGGAGGAGAGAAACGGATGATCTTGAAATCCTTGATTCCCATTTCGCGGGCGTTTCATTCTTCTTCTTCTATGCTTCGTTTGAGCTGCAGCTGATCGTTTTTTCAGCTGGATTCTTCTCGCAGGCGGTGGAATTTGGAGGACTTCGGATGGGGAGGTGGGATATGATTAGGTTGTAGATGGTGGTTTAACGGTCACATATGGATGACGCCGGCGGATCTTTTGTGGCGGTGAGGAGGATTTCGCAGGGTCTCGACAGAGGCGGAGGCTGCCATTCCACCTCAGGTGAGAGGGTTGTTTTCCTTTTTCTTTTGTTCATCTGATTTGATTTCTTGGATTTTCAAAGACGGAGAGTTTCTGGTTTTGTCTGAGGTTCTTCTGCTTTTAGGTTTTGGTGCTGCAATGGCGGAATCTTAGTTTGTTTCGAATCGTTGCTGGTTCTAGATTTCGTTTTTCTTCTGGAATTCTCAATGTTAGTGTATGAACTTTGAATGCTTGCCGTGGCTCAATTCGTGATTTTAAATTTCATTGTTCCGCTGGAATTCCGTGTGTTGGCGTTTGAACTCCGACTGCTTGTTGGGGCCCAATTGATGATTTTGGATTTCATTTTTCTGCTGGAATTCTGAATGTTAGTGTGTGAACTCTGAATGCTTGTTGTGGCCCAAATGTCGTCGTGAATGCATGGTCGACAGCCCATTCATCAATCCAAGCCATTCAATCTGGAGCTGATTGAATGTGGACCACTGCTGTATGCAATTTTTTTTTCTCTAGGTGTGCTCTTCGGTAGCCTGGAATTGGCTGGTTTTGATGGTATAAAGGAGTTATTTTGAATCTCTAATCATCTGTACATGGGTCTGCCAGATGGAAGAACTGTTCATCTTGCCTTTTCTGAATTGAAAATTTTGTGATTTTCATTTTCTAATATTCATCAGCATTCTTGTGATTTTGTGGCTTTCTTCCATATATAATGATATTTTTGGATCTTTCGTTTATAGTCTCAATGTTGTTTGACTCTGCTGTGGAAAAGTCTGACTTGTGGTGCACCAGCTTATGTTTTGGATGCGTGTTTTGTGGGCTCAATTGTTAATTATCTAGACTGCGGAAGATTGCGTTGTATGGTGGATGACCACATCCGCCCACTGGTGAGCTGTATAAGTTAGTTGTCACCACGAGCATTTTATGGGAGGAATATTCTGTATGAGTTTTCAACAGCAGACAATCCATGGCAGGACCTACCCTACAAACTCTTTTAATCATTAGTTAATTGTTGACTGGCTGTATTTTTGAGCTGATATTGCCTGAGTGGAGGAAAGGCTGAAAATGAGCTGTTTATTCATGGGTAGTAGTTCCTGTATCTTCAAACTGATGTGCATAAAATGGATGGAACTTCTAATTATATGACCTCAAATTTCATTACATTCTGGTATTGTTACAGCTGAGCTTGTGGCAGGGTCTGCTGCATGGATTGGTAGAGGACTTTCATGTGTTTGTGCCCAGAGAAGAGACAACGATGCCCGCCCCTTATTCGATTTGACCCCTGCCCAGGTAGTGATCGTCAGCTTGAATTTTGTAGTGAATTTCTCCTGCATACTGTTTGACTCGTCCAAGGTTAATCCATGTACTCTGAGGCAATCCATGATTTTTCTATTTGTTACTAATTTTCTGCCTCTTCCCTAGTACTTTAGAATGATTCCCTTGTCCATTATCCACCATTAGTTTATCTGAAAACTTCTACTTTGGAACTTAGGTTCTTTACCAAAAAACTGACTGAAATGATTTTTAATCATCTACTTCATATGTTTTGAAGCAAGGGTAAGGCTGTGTACATGGATGCCCCTCCCCCAACCCCACAACTTCATATGCTCTGGGTTGGCCCTTTTTAACTAAATATGTTTTGACCCCTAGTTGTAAAATGAGCTCATCTTTACACCACAAGTTGGAAATTATGTAGCCTACGTTCTGGAATGCTCTTATCTGTCATATGCGTGGCATATTGTTACATGTGCCAAAGGGAGCTGCTGACTGTGAGCAACAGAAGTCCAAAGTAATCCCCAGCTGCAGAAACTAATATATGTTCAAAAAGATCTTTCTTTTTTACTCAACAAACTTACTGAAAGAAGAAACAAGCCTTCTACATGGGTGGTAGTTGTTAGTAAGAGCAAAGAAGATATTGTTGACAGAGATAAGTTGTACAAAGTGGAATTCCTAGATCATTTTAATATTAAGCTCTTGCACTATTTCATTCGTTGCTGAATGGTGAGTGGGATGGTTTTGCATCTTAGATTACATTTGTGCAATAATTAATGTAATCTATGTAGTTGCAAGTGCTATAAATGTTTATGATGTGTTGAATCAACAAATTGCTTAAATTGATTGAATTGTGAAAAGTGCATTCCTGATAATATTCCAATGAATTGAAAGAATCAGTACAATCCAGGAATGGAAGACAGACATCCAAGTTTTATGCTTTTATATGATTTACGGTCCAGCCAGAGATGTTTGTGTTATATTCTCAGACTTGTCTTCCTCATGTGTTGTGACTTGTGAGCATGTCAACTGTTGTTCGTAGCCCTTTTCAGTGCAAGCAAGCAATTTTTCTATCTACTTCCCAAATTTCAATATGGTTGTTGATTTTTCATCTTCTATCTTTTGGTTTCCCATTGAGTGTTTTGATTATATGTCAGCAGTCATGTGACATGTGCATCAAAATTTTTCAATCTTTATTTTCATTTATTTTGGTTGCCTTCTGTTCTGTAATTTTTATGCATTAACCATTAGCAGGATTCTTCATCTTCATCTACTGTCAAAAATAAAGAAAGAAACAAACAAAAGAAAAGACAAGAAAAGACATTTGAAAATACTTTTCATCAACTAAGGTTTATCAACCATCATCGGTGCTGTAAGAACTGAATCATGCCAGACTGGCTGGTTTGAACCGGATCTTGGCAGGTTCAATTTATTGTCAAAAACAGTTTGATTCTAAAAACTTGATGGTCCTGTTAGATCATCTAGTTAGACCGTGAACAGATGAACTGGGCTGATTGGTTAAATGAAAATTTCTGAAGATGTTATTATGTGCAAATTCAGATCAGATGAAGACGGTGGTTTTGCCCCCCACTTCAGGGTTCCTAGTCAACACAAAAAACATCTTCACATCGATATCTTTTAGTACTGTTTTGTTATAAACTAACAGAACAAGTTAAAAGTGGTTTGAATTTTGAAATGGCAGTTGAACGAGCTTGAGCTGAACTATTCAAGCCACCCACTTTACCACCAGTTCTAAAATAATGATCATCGTTTTATGTTGCCGTGTTGGTATCTTCATTGTTTAGACTTCTCTGTCTCTCCTCATGAGGGTGCTATAGCAAATTAGCAACTAATGCTGTAGTCTTTCTTTTCACTTCCGTTGATGCAGGAGGAATGTTTGCATAGGCTACAAAAATGCATAGAACTTCCATATGATGGTTCCAATCCAGAGCACCAGGTAAAATCATTGAAATCATGATAGCAAGATAGTTTTTTGAATCTTCTTACTTATCTTTATTCCTTGAAAGGTAGGGCCATTGTTGACAAATTTGCACTGAGAATTTTCCACCCAAATGACATGCCATTTATGCCAAGTTGTATTAAATGTTATTTTCAGTCAATGATAAAATTTACCTTATGATATTGGTGATTCATTGTAATGAAAGAGTGAAACTTAAAGGAGGGGATTTAATTGCACATTGAACTTGCATATCCTTTTTCTGTCTTTTATTTTCGGTCTATCATTCTCTTTCTTTGCCACTGAGGTCTCCAATTTTCACTCATGGCCTTACTGAAGTGTTGAATTGCAATTAGCTTCGATATTTCTATTCCAAATATTGCTGTTTTTAAAATTCTCCTGTGGTAAACATCTGAGACATTAGAAATAGTGTGATGGTGCTATTTTGTTCTATTTTCAAAGTTTTGTTTTTTTTGGCCTGTCCTTCTAATTTAATAGCTCTTGTTTTGCACTATTAAGGAGAAACTAAAAGAGCCCTTCCTTTGTAACTGTAGCGTAGTGATATTATCAGGAAGAATGATTTCACTTTGTGTACAAGTATTATTCTGCTGGTTGTAGTAAACCTTGAGGGCATACCAGAATTCACTTTGCATATGGGTATCTATTCTGCTTGTAGTAGGAAATCTTGAGGGCATACCAGAATTCACTTTGTGTGTGAGCATTTATTCTTCTTGGTATAGGAAACCTTGAGGGCCCTCTGGTATGCTGCTTTTCCTGGAGTAGAACTGCATGACTTGGTGTCTGATCAGTGGAAGGAAATGGGTTGGCAAGGGAAGGACCCATCTACCGATTTCAGGTACATTAGCATGTTTTTGTTTCACCCAGTGTCTTGTGTTTTCAACCTGCACTTCCATTGACAGATGCTTTATACATGATTGTTGCATTGTATCTTGTAGGGGTGGTGGTTTATTATCATTGGAGAACTTACTATTCTTTGCCAAGACTTTCCCGGTTTGTGCTTTCCCTTCCTCTGAGTCCTTCCATCTGTTGACTTATTAAAAAATTGGAATTTGTTGTTTATTAGCAATAATGAAAGTCATACCATAATATGCGCATCAAAGTCATAATCTGGGGAGCTTCATTGTTTCTATCCGAGATTGCATCCTCCATATTTTCATGTGTTTTCTTACAATTATAAGGTATCACATTCTGGAAATCATCATAAGAATGTGCAATATTTGAGCTTTCCATTTCTTTAGCATTTCCTACATATAGTTTCCAAATTTCTTATTATTTTGTTATATTATACCTTTCTATTTTTCATCATATTTTCGCTCGAGTGAATATTTATTGGTAACTACATGAAAATATTGTACCTATGCAATGAAATTGTTCTCATTAATGCGTTTTGCAGTGTCATTAAGCTGTTTCACAATGTAAAAACTCTTGTTCCTTTTATGAGTTGGGCTTAGGCTTGACAACGTCATGGGTATCCACATGCACTGACATTATTTTTAATATTAACTGATGTTATGATACAGAGTTTAATGTCATGTGCGCTTGACTCAGAATCAACAGAAGCTTGTGTCAACTAGCTGGATTGGGTTTGCAATTTCTGTTGTAATAATCAATTATATGATGCTAAACACACACCTGCCAATCAAATGATCCTATGTAAGGCCCTATACACAGTAAGTGAACAAGCTCCTTTATTATTCTGCATCCTAGTTCCATTAGATTGATAGGAATTATCCAAAAATTGCTTAGATGATATCCCTAACATCCCCCACCCACTTGATGAATTACTTAGGGTCTGTACACATAGTTTGCTGGAGAAAACTTCTTGTCGATGGTATCTATTATCTCAGTGCTGCACATAACTGAATCAATATGCTTGTCCTCATTTCATCTCTCAATTGAGTCTGCTTGTAGGCTATTTCCAGTGACTTCAATCTGTCATTTTTAAGCAATTTATTTGAATGAAGAAATCAGGAACATCTGGGAAAGAAGGTATAATTAGAAATGGTGGAAGTAAAAGTGCAACATCTGTTGCATTTTCCATCGAACTTGAATTAGTAAATTAGAAGTCAGTACACCTGGTTCTGTGAGGTTGTCTGCCTCATCCTTAGCTATCATGGAACATGGAAGACTGATGAAGCAAGGCAAATATTTATATTTGCTACTGCCTCAAGAAATTTGGCTGGCCTTTGGATTCTCACCCAAAGTTTCTGAGCTGCTAGCATTTCATGTATCATCTCTTATGGTTAGAAGAAATGAAAGTTGGTAGGATTTCCTCCTGGAAGAACCAGTCAATGGCATTCCATAGATCTTTTCCAATTGCTAGAAAGAAGTCAAAGTTGGTGACCTTAGGATGTGATGGATAGGTCTGCTGATGCCATTTCATTATTAACATGCATCAGGATGCCCTATTACTATCCAATGCAGGGTTTGCTTTAGGATGATATGTCTGCCAACAGTATTTCCTTGTTATCATGCACCATGATGCCAAATTACTAGGCAATGCAGTGTCTGCAAAAGCAAAGTTTTGCTTGTCCAGGTGAACCTTGAAGCTTCCAAACTTCTGCTTTGTCGTATGGGGGATACAGGACATCTATTTAAACTTGGAAGTTCTATTCACCTATTTGGATCTATTTGAATGCTTCTGTTAATGTTGTGGACCAGGTGAATTTATCGTTCCCTTGCATGCCTAAAGATCCACCTGATGATTTCTTGACTTAACATTGTGCTCTTCAGATTAGGCTTGTTATTAAAAGAGAAAAATCTAATCAGACTGTCTTGTTGATGCAGAAAACCTTCCAGGATCTTCTCTGGAAGCAAGAAGGTGTTCGAGCAGTATGGGAATACCCATTTGCGATTGCGGGTGTAAACATTACATTCATGCTTATTCAAATGCTTGATCTTGAAGCTGGTTAGTCTTTTGCCAGCTTAACATTTTTCTTTCTTGGCTTTTTGGTCTATAGAGTACAGTGGATTGTAAGACCGCTGTCGTTGTCTCTTACTAGTATGATATGCAAGGGTGTGTTGGCGAGAAAACACCTGTCTTCAGGGTGAATATTCACCAACACAGATCTTGAGAGGTCAAGATAATTGTTAAAAAATAGGATTTGTTTTAACCTTCCTTGCTGGAAATGATTGTAAAGTGTTGCTAACAGTATTTTCTTTGCCAATTTACAGCCAAACCGAGAACAATGATGGGAGCCATTTTCTTGAAGCTACTTTCAGGTCTGTTGGTAGCTGGAATACGAAATATGAGTTGATTATTGTATTGCAGATCTTATTACAGAGATTATAGGAAAATTTTCTACAAATACAGAATGCTGCTGACAATGCATTTTAGTTTTAGCTATTGCACTTAGAACTTTATGGTTGATGTGAGTCATGGCATTTTGACAGAAAATGAGCGGGCTTTCGATCTCTTGTACTGTGTAACATTCAAGTTGATGGACCGGCAATGGCTTTCCATGCATGCTTCATACATGGATTTCAATGTATGTCTACCTGCTCCTAAACTTACTCTTATGGAAGTACAATGTTGGCCGGCTATTTTACCCCTTCTGCTCTTTTTTTCTGCTTTCTTCAGTCAGTGATGAAAGCCACGAGGAGGCAACTAGAAAGAGAGCTACTGCTTGAGGACGTGGCACGTATAGAGGACATGCCTTCCTACAGCCTTCTCGTTCGGTAGGGAGAGCACATTTGAATCTTTGGATGATGAATGGCTTGAAGAAGCTGGATCCATACCAGTGATGCTCTTTTTTTCCTTTAATCGTTTTGTTTTGGGGTTTTTCCACTTCTATCAGGCGATGATTGAAGATTGTAGATTGCTTACTGGGGTCTCGCTTTTTAAGATTCTAGTAGTGGCTTGTTTGTCTAACAACATTCAATGATTCAATGCAATGGGATTTTTTTTATCACAGCATTATTGCGAGTCCTCTGCAATATGATTGGTTGGCTAGGGAGTAGATTGCCGCTCAATCCAATAAGTTAATTATTCGTAATCTTTCTTTATAATTAAGTTACAACAAAACTTAATTATAAATTCGACTTGAAATCTCGATTGCTGCTCATCTTTGGCCCTGGTTCTTTGTCGAAATTACCTTTTAAAAAAACATTTGGCATGGAGAGTAGGGATGCAAAGAGGGTCAAGTTTTACTGCATTTGCATCAATCTAACCCTAATCTCATTTATAAAAGTCTCAACCCAACTCTATTTGCGATCAGATTAAATTAAGATTTCTAAAATTTGGGTAAATTTCAGCTCACGTTCAAGTTGATAATTCAGTTGACATATTTTATAACTATATATTTGACATATTTAATATATCAATAAATTACAACAATTTTTTTTTTATTATTCTTTTATAAAAGATAGATTTTGATGTATTAAATAACAATCTGGATCAATGTTATCAGAATCACGGTTCGACCAGTTCAACTAGATAAATTATTTTTTTTATTTTAATCTAAACCATATATTAATCTAAATATATAGATCTTTTGTTGCAATGCTATATTACTTTAATTTATCCTTTTATTTTATTATAGATATTAAATTTTAAAAATTTACTATTGAACTAAACTGGACTAATTAGTTGACCGGTTCGACGGCCGGTCCACTTCTGATAACACTCGTGGGGGTATTAGAGTTAGTAGTTAAATTTTGAAGTTTCATCCTTGTTTCAAAAATTTTCTTTTTCTTTTTTTTTTCCCAATTATGAATTTTACTTTTTTAATCATTATTCTTACTTTTTTCATCATCGCCTTACACGCTCTCTTACAATGCACTCTTTTTTAGACTCGCAAGGACTCAACTATGCCATGACCAATAAACCGTTAAATATGGAAAAAGAAAAATTCATTAGTGCATCCCTCAAAAACAGGTGAGCCAGGCATGATGACTTGGGGAAAAGAAAACCCAGTACTGGGATGGAAGAAGAAAGAGAAAACAAAACCAGAATTCAGAACAAAAAGCTAATGACGATCACTCGTATATCCAGGGATGAAGATTGCTCTGCCAGTCTACAATGCCGTCAGGAAACCATAAGGCAATCTCCTTCCTCCCATTCTCCACAGAATCGCTCCCATGTATCACATTCCTGCAAGGCCACCCACTTCAAAATCAGACTTTCACATCAAACCCATCCATTCCAGATCTCAGCACTCTATCAAGTATTCAATCATCCATTCAATAGTTAAAAATTAGCATACAACCCTTGAAACATGCGGAGATGATTTAATGTTGATTTTGTGCCCACCAAGATGTGATTGAATTCAAGCCAACCATTGCATTCGTTTCCACATATTTAAATATAATCCCCAAAACCACCTTAATAAAAAACCTAATAATAATACATAAAATAGAAAATAATAATATTAGCAATATCGAAAGTGGTGTTGACCATAAAATAAATATTAAAGTCCACATAGATATACTTTGGAAAAAAAATTTAACAATGACTTAAAAAGTATGTTAAATGCTACAATAAGCAGAAAGTGACTTTTTTTTATCATAAGCTTCTTAAAGTTAGATATAAGAACCATTCATGAAAGGGCTACTCAGGGTAGTGCATAAGCCATATGAATAGAGCTCTCTTCAGGAGAAGATCATGCTACATAGGATAGGGCACTATTTGGATTAGTGCATGAGCTATCTCAGAGTAGGAAAAGGAATTACCTATGCCAAAAGTGAAGCTTATATAAAGTGGGGTAGCTGATAATCACTTCAAGAAAAAACAGTAATGCAACCCAATATATGCAGCCAATGCTATTATACTGGATTTGACCTAGCACGTTGGAGTAGCAGACCCCAAGATATACACAGCAAAAGAGACGAAGACAAATGGCAGAAACGGAGCAGATAATTACCTGCCCATTACAATAGCAAAATCACCACGGATGGTCCCAGGAGCGGATTCAGATGGATTTGTGGCGCCGATGATCTTGCGCCCTGTTGCAACAGCATTCTTCCCTTCCCACGCCATCGCAACCACAGGACCGGATGTGATGTAATCTACCAACCCAGCAAAGAATGGCTTCGACGAGAGATCTTCGTAATGCTTCTCAGCAAACGCCCTCTCCACGCTAGTCAGCTTCAAACCTGCAACAAACAAACCAATGATTCTTTTTTGTTTTGCCCCCTCTCCAAGGTTTATGTTAGGAATGCTACCTTTGAGGGAGAAACCCTTCTTCTCAAACCTGCTGATGATCTCTCCTACCTTAAAGAGGGGAGAGCACCCAAAATGCGTGTCAGTGTGGAGGAATGAAGGAGGTGATTGGAAACATGAATGAAAATGTATTGGAAATGAATGGAAACGAATTTTAAAAGAAAATTTCAATATTATTTTTCTATCAGTATTTTCAATTAGTATGATTGAATTATTTTAACTCTATTTATTTTTTTATCAGTATTTTAAATTAGTATGATTGAATTATTTTAACTCTATTTGTTTTTTTTATCAGTATTTGCCTTGCATTGCTCACATTTTTCTCCTTTACTCTATTCTATTGTGCTTTTGTGAATGGGTAAAAGCTGTGGAAAAAAAAAGAAACTTAAGAAATGAATAAAAATATGGATAATAATAGAGAAAATAAGGATTGATAAATAATTAAAATGTTAAATTATATGAAAAGGTGTGTAAAAAATAATAGAAAAAGGTAAAAAAGTTTTATGTCATTCGTTTTTCATTACCAAACACATCCAAATTTCCATTCAAGTCACAAAAAAGAGAAAGGGAGAGAAGAAAGAAAAGTGAGAACAGGAATTGGAATCCACCAGGCCTCGTTGGACGCCGTCGGGCTTGATCATGATGAAGGTCTGCTCCATTGATTACTTTTACTGCTCTTCTTCTAATTCCAGAATACGAAGGCCGCAAGGAAGACAGTAGAGAGGCGTTGTTACATTTATACTCAGCTGCTAAGTGGGAGGAGTTAGCACGTGTGCTCGAGATCCGACCGTTCGGCAGCTGAACAGGGGTGCCGGGACAGTCAATGCGCTCGCAAGGATTAATTTCTACCATGTGTTTATGAATTTTATTTGCTGATTTCTAATTTTCTAAATTATATATTTTCTTCCTCTTTTACATCTTGTTTATGCCTGACTAGCACACCCACGATGTAAAAAGGTTAGGGGTATAAACTAGAGGTGTGCATTGGCTCGAGTTTAGCTCGAACCTGCCTCGAATTTCACTAGGGTTGGGTGGTGAAATTTTTCTAAAAATTCCAAACTGGGTAGAGCCCAACCCAAACCCAACTGAATGATGGGTTTGGTCTAGATTCAATGTTTGGATACCCAAATTGAACCCGAACCAAGTCACTATTAAAAACAAAAAATATTATTTATAAAAAAATATATCTATTTTATCTTATTCTCTCTAATTTATTTTTTTTATTCTCGTGGTTAGATATGCTTTTAGGTGATAGTTTGCTTTTACATATGCAAGATGAGAAGCTTACGTCACCCAAGACTTTCTTGTAGGAAGTATTTTAGTAATAAGTGCTAGCTTTTAGTTAAGATGATATCATTTATTATCCCAAAAGAAGGCACTAGAATCTTCATATCTCATTTGGGTCTTTTTTGTTTTACAAATGAAAATTATCGTTAGTGTATTTGGTTGTAATGCACCAATAAAGGAGCATTAAGAAATCTCTCCATGTTGATTTGGTCAACTCCTAGCTGAGATAGAGCATGTTTATAAGCCTATGAATAAATAGTGTGGCAACTACTGTCGATGAATTACATGTTTTCACCATTCACCTTTCTAACATAGAAAGCAAATTGTCTACATTCATTGCACACTACATAGGAAATATTTCAAAATTTTTTATCTACACTTTTATTTTTGAGTGTGTATTAAAAACCCGAACCTAAAGGGTTAGGGTAAGGAATAGACAAAAACTTTAAAAGTAGAGTAGGGGTTAGAGTTGGACACATAATTTACATGTAAGGTTAGGATTACATAACCTTAATCCTGAACCAAACCCTGCTATGCACACCCCTAGTACAAACTAGCATTATCAAGATGAAACTTTTTTTTTTGAAAAAATTAAAAAACACACATATATAACATGATTTTAATATTAATTTAAATATATAGATATTTTATTATAATACTATATTATTTTAATTCATTATTTAATTTATTAATAGTATTAAAATAAAAAATTCTACTATTGAACTGAATGGGGTCGTATTGGATGGTCACCTGACCTTGTCTGGATGTAATATCTAGCTATCTCCCAAAGTTTTACCATGTATCATTATTATCATTATTATCATTATTATTATTATTATTATTATTATTATATCATCATCATCATCATTTATATTTTGAATTATCATTTTTATTTTACAATTAAAAAGTTACCTATTTTATCTTTGTTTAAATTAATGGTTGACATCAATTTCAATATATCATCATCCTATATTGCTTTTAGGCATTTGTAAATGCACCTGTACTTTTTACTTATAATTAAAATTTTATCAATATTTTTTAACTATTAAAAACATTTATATTTTATCAAAATATTGTCCGACAATAAAATTTCCCATGACAAGGACTTACAATATAGTTACATCCAATGAGTATTCTTCTTAAAAGATATTTGTTTTACTTTAGAGAAACGCAACTTTTCTAAAATTATGCAGGACATTTATTATTTTTAAAAAATATAAAAATTATGTTTTAAAAATATTTTGATAAAAAATAAATATTTTTATAAATACTCTAAAACTTTTGATAAAGATTGAATTATGAATAAAATGTGTAGGTATTTTGCTGAGCTTATATAAGGCTTTAACCTAACCCAACTTTATTTTTAAATCAGGTCAAATTCAACCTAAGTCTCTCAAATCAAATTTTTAATAATTCCAGCTTAACTCTAACAAAAATCAAATTACATCAGTCTAGTTACAGTTCAACCCAATCCCAATCCCAATTCCAGGCGGAAGCTGGCCTCACATGGCAACAAAAGTTGGAGAAGGCTTGGGCTTGCATTTGTGTCCAGAGTCCTGTCCAATTCAATGGATGCATAATAAACAAATCAAAGGACTATACCTTAACAAAATCCAATCTAAACTACTTGCATAAGATTGTCGTTATTAAATCTGGATCGGATAGATGAGTCAAACCAATCCAATTGGGCACAAGTCAATAACTCACTCTAACCTGGTTTAATCTAATCAATTATTAAAATTCAACCGCCATTTCAACTAGTTGAACTTTTTTTTTAAAATAATATAATATGATTTTGAAAAATCTAAACTATAGGTATTAATCTAAATATAAAGATCTTTTATGTAATACTAAACTACTTTAATTTATCTTTTTATTTTATTAATAATATTAAAAATTTTAAAAATTATTATTCGACTTAACTCAGCTAGACTGGATTGGTTAACTGACCCATTCGTGGTCAAAACCGGTTTGTCTCACCCATCCGGTCTGGTTCTGATAATACTAATTTGTTTAATATGAGATATAAAGTTTAAATGTTTTATTTTATTTAATATATTTCTTAAAAAATTACATTGGCATGGGACAAATCGGTTGAACTAGACAGTTAAAGCAGCCAGTCAAAGCATGAACTAAATGCTTAGGCAGTTCAAACTCCGGTCTCGTGTTGATAGCATTGTATGGTATTGTTTAACTGAAACACATTTACAACGTAAATCATCAAATAATCAATTATTAAGATTTCTCCTCTTGTATTTCAGAAAGAAATCTCCAGCATCATTCATGAGCATACGTCTCATTCACCAGATAGACATGCTGCTTTCGCTTGGAGAGTCGACTCTTTTCTTGCTGGCAAGCGATGAAGCAGAGAGTTGGGGTTTTTCAACGACTGCCACTTCTTTATTTTGCATACCCTCCAACAACAGCGTGGGATGTGACTTCGATGGTCCAAAAACTAAAGTAGGATGGACGAATGGAGGTAGGAGATTTCACCAGTTGCTCATGCAGCATCTCTTGTTTTGTCTACTCTTGGCAACAAGCACTAAAATGCCACTGAGGAGGAGCATTCAAACAACCAAAAGCGTAGATGATATGCAAGTATCAGCCGTGAGTTTGCACCACAAATACAGATTTCAGCAAAGGCATGATGGCATGGGGTGGGTGGCAGACATTCCAAGCTAGGGGAAATGATAGAGAACTAGGTAGGTGTCGCAGCTTGCAGGGTCAGGGTCTGGCCATCCTCATTCCTCTCCCCAAGAGTAGCTCACTTAGATTCCAGCTAGCTAGTTGGGTCCAGTATTATACAGGCAGCTAGCACAATTTTGGCATAGAATATCTATTTTTTTATTAACTAAGTGGCTATTTACTAGGAAAGAGTAGCGCATTGGTTATTACATATATAGAAAATGAAATTTAATTTCAGTGAAAATAATAATGTTAGCAAAGAGATGCAGAATCTAGGGGGTCTGAAAAAAATAAATCTGATTAATATTTTAAATTTGATAATAATGTCTATTTTTATTATGATTTTAATTTGTAGTGGTCCCAATTAGAGTTTACATAGATTAGAGTTTTGAGAAGTCTGTTTATAGTTTTTATCTTTATTGTAATGATAGTTTATATTTTGTTTATGGAAAAGAAGACTCTTCTTTCTTTGATTCTTGTTGGTTTAATCAATAGTTTTCTTTCTTTTCCTTATAGATTTCTCGACTTCTCCCTTCCTTTCTACTCTGAAAGCAATGGAATAAAGGCACAATAATATGAAGAATGTGAAATAGATAGATTTAACTATAACAAAGATAAGAATGATTGTAAAAAGATATAATTAGTGTAAAAAATAGATTTGATATAGAAAAGATATAGTCATGATCACGAAGTATTTGTCTTATTGGGATTGAAGACAAAAGTAAATATTTTATCATGGAATTTTTACTCCGTTTAATGATGTACTATTTTTATCCTACTCAAATAGTTTTTTAAAGATTTACTCTCTCTCTCTCTCATTTACATCTAAAATCATGCTTAGCTTACTTACATCCTAAGAAAGAAAAAAAAATGAAAGGCTCATTTGTTTTGGAGGAAACAATGGAAGAAAATTTTTTCTCTTTATTTATTCAATAATACATTTATCAATTCTAGTCGATCTCGTTTCTTTAACCAGTTATTCTATCTTTTTAATAACAGGTCAATCTATTTTGTATATATCTACTATTTTGTTTATATCATTTTTACTCTAACTAATATTATCTCTTCATCCAGTTAACTAAGCAAATATTTTTTTATACCAATACCCCAAGAAAAGAAGGTAATTTTATCTAACCATTTAATTTCTTAAACTATACATATGGAATCCTACATTGTGCATTTGATTGTTCATAAGATATCTCTGAAGAAGGCCACCAAGGTTGGAGTGACTTTTGTGTGACATGCACAAACTCAAAAAAGAGTTTAAGACACCGATAAGCAAATCTAAAACTTCAAGGTGTATTAAGTTGGAGATTGTATTACAAATAATAATATAAATTTTATTGTATAGTATAATCAATGTTTAGAAAATAGGACCAAAGGTTGAACAATTTAAGTGTCCGGTTCTGGTTCAACTGGTGCAGCAAACCAGGTTAAGCTAGTGATGTCAGCATTATATAATTATAATAAATAATTATAATTAGTTATCAATATTTTTACCAATTAATGAGTTTAATTTTTAAATAAGTATACTTAAAGTATATTTAAATTAATATAAGTATATTCTAAGTATTTTTTATTTTTTATATTAAAATAGAGAAGAACCGGTGACTGGTGCCTCGATGGTTCTTGGTCAAATCGTTAGGCCGGGCTAGTTTTCTAAACATTGAGTATAATAGAGAATATATTACAGAAAAGATGACACCAGACAGAATAGCGATTATTCTGCAGGCTAGTTTCAATAAATAATTCACAAGACAAAAATATAAGAGAATTACAAAAAAACACAGAGAAAAACCTTTGATGTTAAATTCAAAATTATACAAATCAAGAATGTTGAAAATAAGCCTACAAGCCGGGCTATATAGCTAAAAATCGTCATTATTAGAATTTTACCAAAAATAAAAAAATTCTAATAATTATGCTAAAAAGAAATAACTAACAAAAGAAGTGATTTGCCAAAAATCTAGCCTAAAAAGGGTTCAAAATCACTTCCTAAATGATAAATAAAATATTATTATTAAAGAAAAAATAACTAAAAATTGAGATTTAGAGGGGAAAATGGTGGATTTTGACCTTAGAAAAGATGAGCACGAAGCATAGTTAGGTGACTGCAACGTTTGCGTCAAAAAGATTTTTTCGAATTGAGGTTACAATTCTGATACCCATAGCTAAAGTCATGACAAAAATACCAAAGCTTACCAAAAACTACCATAATTAGGAAAAGATCACTATTACTTGTGATTTTTACACTGATCTGCCAATTCAAAATATCTTAGTGCCAACAACGTGCCATTTGACAACTCAGCATCATTTGACTCGAGTCCTCCTGCATCAAAAGATAAAATAACACCATGACTAAAATGTAGTTTAATATGTATTTGAAAGAATTGATAAATGGTTGAAAAGACAATGTTGAATAATTAAAAAGCAAAGAATATATGAAAATAAATAATTAAAAAAGGTAGAAATTATGATTGAAAAGTGGGAATAATAATTGAAAAGAATGAAATATATTGAGGAGGGATTGTTACTCTTATTGGTTGAAATGTATAATATAGTGTAACAGTCTACTATATATTACACAGGTGTGTAGTCATCCAAACACACTCATCCACTGGATCAACTCAGCAACTTGTGGTAAGGTTAAGATTATTAGTAGACGTGGCAGCCGAAAATCAATGGTCATATTTTGAAAGTGTTTTGGTTAGGTTTAATCTTAACTGGACTTAATCTCAAAATAGTATTGGATTGAGCCTTTGATAATCTAACTTAATCTATACATTTTTTGTTACAATATTATGCAGACAAAAGTTAAATAAATATCTTCATTTCAATAGGTATATTAATTTGTTTAAGCCTTAGCCATTAAAATTTTAAAATGCCACGTTAAAATGTTTTAAAAAAACATTCATAAATTTAGGAATTAGTGGAAAAAAGTAATAATTAAATTATTTTTTATAATAAATATAATAATTCATATACCATCCATATATTTATGCCCATGATCTTGTTCTTTTTAGCTAAAATTTGATCATATATTTATAAAATAATAAAGATATTTTAGAATTTATCAGAAATTATTAATTAAAATAAGCTTGAGGTGTTAATTTGAAACCAACCCAAATCTTTTAAAATTGAGTTAAGGTTGGATCAAAATTTTAAAAATAAAGGTTAAAATTAAATTAAAATTTTAAGAACAAAATGACTATATATATATAATCATATGCAACTACTTAAAACGGTTACATATAATTCTATGGAGCTATCAAAAATGGCTGCATATACTTATATGCAGTCAACAAAATGATTGCATATAACTATACACTAGTGTATAAGTATATGCAGCTACCAGAAACAATTGCATATAAGTTTATGTAACTAATAGAAAATGGTTGCATATAGTTATATGCAATTAGAAAAAATGATTGTATATAATTATATATAGTCAACAAAAAGTGGCCATAAAAGACTTAATAAGTAAAAAAATGGTTGCATATCAGTATATGCAGTCGTTTTTTAGTCAATTGTATATAATCTTTTGTAGCTAACAAAATGGCTGCATTTGGCAATATGCAATAAAATATATGAAGCCAACAACCAGCCCATTTTTGTTCACCATAAAAGAATATATGTAGTCATTTTTTTAATTTTATAAAGGCAGATGTTGGTTGAATAGAGTGCTTTTTCTTGTAGTGACCCCTCGTTGCGTTGCGTTATCTCAGAAGAGATGAGAGCCGGCAGGTACAGTTACACTTCATTCGCACCTGAAATTCACGTGATCCGCGCTGTACCATCTTGTCACGTGACATGAGACCCCCAATTGGAACTTTTCTAGCCCGCCAAATTCCCGCCTACTCTGTGCACTCAACCAGACCAGGTGATACATGAAGAAGAGCCTCAGCATCCTTGCACATGATCCACACGTGTGATAGATCCGCACCATCCATCACATAGATAGGTAGCTTCTGATACCCTACTTAGTGCTGTGAGGCTACCCTTGGCGTTTTAAATCTGATGTGCCTAAGTTATGCGTAGAGATACTTTTTTATTATT
>JAYJMB010066877.1:9320-24972 GCA_036873735.1 Pouteria campechiana
AGACACCACGACGAAAGCAAACCAACCCACAACGGGCATCATCAATGTCATTATTGGCCAGCCCGCAGTCAGGCCTTGGATGGATTTGCAGCATGTGAACTTGGTAGGACAAAGCTCCAAACAACATTCCAAGCAAAAGAGAAAAGAAGAGGATTTTTCAATTTTCTCCGAGGAAGATATAGTAAGTGGATACGGCGGACAAGATGATGCAGTCATCATCGCAGCGGTGATGTCAAACTTCTAGGTGAAGAGGATCATAGTGGACAGTGGCACCTCCGCTAACATTCTATTCTATCACTGCTTCGAAAAGATGCAGATAGGCAAGAAGGCACTACGGGCAGTAGAGGGGCGATTATCAGCTTTACCGGGGACGGAGTATTCCCAGAAGGCGTCATCACCCTCTCCTTCACAATGGGAGACGACCCCAAAAGGACTGCCACACCCTTGAATTTCAAGGTAGTGAATGTGCCATCAGCGTACAACACTATCCTGAGTCGTCCAAGCCTCAACAAAATGAAGGCAGTGGTATCTACATACCATCTAGCTGTCAAGTTCCCTGCATCTGGCGGAATCGGCATAGCTAGAGGAGACCAAAAGATCACCTAAGAATATCATGAAATATCACTAAAAGAAAAGGTATCACGGAATATGCAAATTGATACCATGGACACCAAGGATGAGCAACAAATCACCAAGAGTGAGCCAATAGAACCTCTGAAAATGATCCTGCTTGTCCTCGGCTCCTCAGGGAGAATAGTCTGAATCGGCTCCGCCCTTGAAGACCCATTCTACCAAGAGTTAATAGATCTGTTGAGAAGGAACATTGACGTGTTCGCCTAGAAACCTTCGAATATGCCTGGATTGGATATGTCAATCATCTCACACAAGCTGGCTGTCAATGACGTTCATAAACCAATCAGGCAGAAGAAGAGGTTATTTTCACAAGAAAAGACGAAAGTCATTGCAGTGGAGATAATCAATTGCTCAAAGCCAGATTCATCAACCAATGCAATACCCTGAATGGCAGGCCAACATAGTCATGGTGAAGAAAACCACCGGAAAAAGGCGCATGTGCGTGAACTTCACCTCGTTCAACAAGGCATTCCCAAAGGATAGCTACCCCCTCCCCAACATCGACCAGCTGGTAGACTCTACCGCCGGCCATGAGTTGCTCACCTTTATGGACACTTTCTTGGGGTACCACCAAATTCGAATGTACGAGCCTGACCAAGAGAAGACCGCTTTCATCACCAACGTCAATACATTCTGCTACAAAGTGATGCCGTTCAGATTAAAAAACATTGGGGCTACTTATCAAAGGATGGTGAACAACTTATTCAAACACTAGATCGGTAGAAACATGGAAGCTTACGTCAACGATATGGTAGTAAAAAGCTTACATGGACCTAAAAGAAACGCTTTAGACCCTCAGAAGTTACAAAATGAAACTAAATCCCCAGAAGTGCATTTTTAGCGTCACATCAGGAAAACTACTGGGATTTTTTATTTCACAAAGGGGTAGTCGGAGCCCTAGACAATGGCGCTTACCGACTACAAAGGCTAAATGGCAGGAGCATTCCGAGAACATGGAACACAAAGCATCTGAAGATATACTATCAGTAAATTTCCCGTCTAAATTTTATTTTCCATGTACAATCAGTTCAGCCAACTAATAAAAATCTTTAATGATTCTTCTTCCATGACTGAGTTCCCAGTCCCACTAAGGTACGACCAAGAGGAGTGTCTAGTCTTGCTTCGGCCTGGCCATACAGAGTTCCTGGTTCCGCTACACACCCGACCAGGAAGAGTTCCTGATCTCGCTACAGCCCGACC
Source organism: Pouteria campechiana (assembly GCA_036873735.1). NCBI lineage: Eukaryota > Viridiplantae > Streptophyta > Magnoliopsida > Ericales > Sapotaceae > Pouteria > Pouteria campechiana. Next base: position 11,154 of record JAYJMB010066877.1, read on the forward strand.
GGGAAGAGCATTTGGTCCCGCTTTGGCCCAGCCAGACAAAGTTCCTAGTCCTACTATACGCCTGACCAAAAGGAGTTCCTAGGCCCGCTACATGCCCGACCAAGAGAAGTTTCAGGTCCTGCTTGGCCCGACCAGGAGGAGTTCCCAGTCCCACTTCGGCTTGACTAGGAGGTGCGTCTGGTCCCGCTACATGCCCGACCAGGAGTTTCCGGTTCTGCTTTGACCCAATTGGGATGTGTTCTAGCCATATCTATTATTTCTAATATTGCAGGTTTTCCTGAAAAAGAGAAAAAATGTACCCAATATTTGTGAGATCGTTGATTGCCATTCTGAGGATGCATTATCGGGTCAGGCAGTACAAAACTAAGGGGGCACGCTCGAACAGAGGTTGTCGAGTTCCTAGTTGCGCTTCCGCTCGACCAAGAGATACACTCGACTAGAGGCTAACAACACCTATGCTCCACATACAAAAGCATGCTTCACCGATCGAGTAAGTAGCTCCCATTTCTCAACAGGCAAATATCAGAAGGCACAAGTAAGATACATCTTCGGGATTATACACACAAATAATCCACAATCCAAAGATAGAACAAATATCTTTTCATTTATAAAATAAGAAGCTTTACAAATCATTCTCATCCAGTTGTACATCGTCAAAGTTGACACCAGGGAATTTTTTAGTTATTTTTCTTTTGCAAGAGTCAAAAGCCCTCCTAAAGCAGCCCTCTATCTGCTCCTCCAGCACCGCCTAACACTCTGGCTCCCCGACGAGCTACTCCAAGTGCATTCGACGGACTTGAGATATCTCCTCAGCATGACGCTCTCTCAAAATGCTGGCCTCCCACTGATAAGTCTCCTCCTGATCTACAGCCTCAACCTCCGCCTTTACCAGTTGCTTCACCTTGGCAGCGACGACCGTGACAGCAACATCTCTTTCGGCATTGACTTCTATAAGGTAATGCTCGATCTCCCCCTGAGCATGTAGGGCAGCATTCAACTCGGTCTTCATCTTCAAAATGGAAACCTTGGCCTCTCGCCGCACTGCCACCTCAGCTGCCTCCGCCCTTAGAAGAGAGCACTTGACCTCTTTTTGTGCATGGCCAGCAGTGTCACGCTCCACCTCCACCCTTTTTAGGGCACCCTCAGCCTCCTCCTATGCCTGACAGCAACATTGCGGTTGGCCAGCTCCTCCACCTCCCTTGCCTTCAACTCAAAGGCGGTCATCTCCACCTGGTTGAAAGTCTCCTACTCCTTCTACAGCTTTGCACCCGCTGCAGCAAAATGAGCAACAGCAGCGTCCCACTGCTCCTCAGCAGCCGCAAGCTGACGCATCAGCCCCTCCACCCAGTCGATGAACCCCTACATTCTAATTGAATGTCGTACGACATCGAGGGCAGAGTCAATCTTCATGCCATCCCAGGTGCACTCACGCACCCGCGCACGATCCCTGGGACATGCCATCTTGAAAACGAAGGTGTGAACTGCCACCGAAATCTCCAGCAAGGATGGTATCAGCGTCCTCCAAACGGGTGCGACTCCAGCAGAAGTAGAGAGCTGGAAGGAGCTCCGATTGGTTGAGGCAGTGGCACCACTGCTAGATCCAATTTTGGGGGCAAGAGCAGGTCCATCCGAGCTTGAGGGTTCGCCTCGGAGGTGCTGTGTAGGAGGCTCAACACTGGGACCGGAGAAGGGACACTTGAGGACACAAGCCAACCCATTAGTAGAGAACAAACCTAAAAATTAAAAAAGATAGGGGGTCAGTCACTTTGCACCCAAAAAAAAAAATATCTCGAAAATATAAAGAACTTACGAGCGAGATTGGAGGTAGGAAGAAAAATCACAGCAGCGTCATCCTAAAGCCCTGGTGCCTCCACTGCCTGTTGAGGGAGCCGAAGCCAGTACCTCCTCTTCCTGATGAAGCCCGGACAGAGCCGATTCCTCCCGGACCTCTGTCCCTTACTAAAACTCTAACTCTCCTCCCGCAACCTCTTCTGTAGATGCGCCCTCAGCCGGAGTTGGGTCAGAGGGACCTGGTGGAGAAAGGGCCGATGCGGCAGGAATGACAGCATTCGAGGAATGCAGTGGGAATTCTGCCCCTACAGGAGAAACAGGGTGTGTGTCCGCCCAAGTAGAACCAACAAGCGGAGAAACCATTGCTGTAACAGGAGGAACAGGGGCAGGACTGGAAGGTGCTGACACAAGAACTACGGGAGGGGGTGATGAGCTGCACCACCCAGCAGCTCATCTAAGCGAAGCAAGAGCCCCCTCAAAGGTTAATCGGAGGTCAGGGGAAGAAAGTTGATCTGGCCCCCCAGGATGATCAGAGCCCTCTGAGGATTCAATATTTCATAAATCTGAATCATATGATATGTTCTATACCGTGAGAGGTTCATTTCAAAATGTATATGTAGTATTTAATCTCTTCAAATATATGAGGATTTAATAAAAATTCATTTTCAACAGACAAAAAACTACCATTAAATAAATATTGGTTTCTCCTTCAAATTTTATAAAATTTACATGTCACACAAATACATGCATAATAGACACATTCAACGAGTCGGATTCACAATTCAAGCCATCACCCAATATTTAACGTTTTCACTTGCTTAAAAAGTTAATGAATGATTTTTCATCTATCTGATATATATATATATATAATCCATCTCCATTCAACCCCCTAATTAGTATATAAATCTTGCATATAATTCATATTTGTGCTGTTTAAAATAAAATAATCTGTAGCATACTTACATATACTTCACGGATTAAGAAATTACAAGATATAAAGGGGTCTATCTATCCCGCTTACCTACCTCTGTTACAATCCACGAATAAAAATTTCCTTCCTTAAAAAATGGTAAGAACGTCTCTGCCTCCCAATGATAAGAGCGTCTCTCGTGTCTGCCTTTTCTTTCTCCAAAATCCTCACAGGCAACAAAGGTATATATAAGGTTGTTCACGGCCACGCTCTAGCTGCACCCTACACTGCCTCGCTGACATTTCTGACCCAGATGACCCAAAACCATACCGACAAGCAGGAATGGTTGACGCCTGTGAGGCGTTTTCACACCAAGTTATCACATACAGCAGGATATTTCTTCAGCAGTAGTGTATACATGAAGAGGATGATGTAGGTCATAGCATTAACCAACAACACATAAATTAGTTCTAATCCCTTTTTCTTTAATTTACAAAATAGCACATTTCTCTGGTAACCAGTGACGAACAGCTTTCTAGCATACCTTCTAGAATCCACAAAAATATAATCATAACGAATCTCATCTGATTACTATTCATCACCTATTGCAATTTTATCCACTTGATCCATGCAAGGCCACTAATAGCAAGCCAGCAATCCGAGTCAAGATCCAAATACCCTCAACACAAAAGAATCGTTTGTTTGACATTATTAGAAATAACCAAACAAAAAAAATTGCATAATTCGAGATAAGAGGGAAATAGACTTTCCCAGTGCCCAATTCAATCATCTGCTTCAGACTACCAGATACAAACTCTTCCACTTCTCACAACATGCATACTGACGAAAAGAATCATACAAAAAATGGCAAATTCATCTCAATTTACAATAAATCGAGCCCTTAATAAACATATATAATGATATTGAGAAACAGAGACGGAAAGAACGATAGTTAGACTGGAGATTACCTTCAAAGCACTGTCCTTTCAGCGCCACATCCTTCGCTAGCGAACAATGACAGCAGACATCACCTCCTTCCTCTTCCAGCGACATCCGAAACTCATTTCCAGCAGTTCGTTGCTCCACGTTCTTCGCTTCCCCATTTTCCACACCGGGACTGAGGTGGTTGTTTTTGCTGCGTTTTATACTATTGTCAACGTTATGAAATATGACGTCGATTCCGTGGAACGACTCACATAGCATTTTATATTTATCTTACTATACACAGTATTTTAAATATAAATTATTTTTTAATATTAAAAACTATACACATCAAACATTTAGGAGTGTCATTACAAAAATTTGGAGTAGAAGATATTTTCATAGTTGAAATCACCTTTAGACAGTAAGTAACTACTATCGCTCATATACAGTTTAAATGGTTAAGTAATTATTTTCAACTAAATTTAAGACAAAAAATATTTATTTTTCAGTTTTCGTTAGAACATGTATAAAAAAACTGTAGGAATTTTTTTTCTAATTACGAAAATGGCCTTTTTCGAAATATACAATAAAATTCACAACTTATTAGTATTATTATTTATGTTTTCTTTTATTAAAAAATGTTATTCTCCTGTTATTTGACAATTCTATTTTTAGAGTTCCTTCTGTTCCCTTCTTGAAATTTATGCATTTAAGCATCTTTTTTCAACATAATATAATATAATCATCAAAGATTTTGAAAAATATTATCTATTTTCACTAAAATATTTTTTTCTCTTTACATTAGTAAGCAAACATTTGCCAACCTATAATTTTCTTATACTAAAGTTTTTTTGGAATATTAACTTAAGAATTTTCTGTCTAAAATATTTTCTTAAGAATTTTTTTTTGTTCACTAATTAGTATTATTTTATGCAAAGTCTCTCTACCCACGCGTTCCCTTTTCATTCCACTATATTATTTTGGAAAGAGGATATTTTAACCATGATAAAAATAAAAATAAAAAAAGAAAACTCTATACTCATCCATATGAATTCCAGCACTATCTTTAAAAGATAGCATTCTTCGGCCATGTGCATTTGGCTTAAAATGTTGCTTCTGTTGTTATATGCGATTGATGATACTGGGTTGGCTAAGTGATCCATCACAGCAGCATTTCAGGCTCAGCCCATTTGGCCCCCGAAGTCGCCACACGTGCCATAGGTGGCACGATTGGCAATGGTACTATGCTACCGTTATTCGCCATAGGAGCCATCTTCTCAACTCTTTAGTCGGAGTCTCGCAGGTAATTACTCGCCCCCAAAAATGACTCTTTTCATCTACAGATGTTCTTCTTCTGTTCTTTTCCCCATCTCTTCCTCCGCTTCTCATTCTCCGACGATTTTCATTTCTTCTTTCAAAACAATCTCCTTCTACAACCAGAGAAAACCCACCTCTTCGCAAGTCCCAGCAACCGACAGAATCATAGACTTCGGCAAATACAAAGGGAGAATGCTCGGAACCCTTCCTTCCAAATACCTCAAGTGGGTTTCAAAGAATCTCCGAGCTCGAGACTTCGAAGAGTGGGCGAAGCTCGCCGACCAAGTGCTTCGAGACCCCGTTTACAAAGACAGGCTTGAATGGGAACTCGCGGAGAAAGTCCTCACTGGCAATGATCCCAGGGCTTCCAGAACCGACAGCGCGGTTTCGGATTTGCTGGAGATTAGCCAGAGGTTTGGCTGGGATAACGACGACGAGGCTGCTTGGCGTCGCATCGATTTTGGGCTTATTGGGACGTCAAAGGGCGGTCGGATTCCACGAATTGGGTTATCTGAAAGCAGAAAATCGGCGTTAAGCAGTGATAGTGAAAGGGGTTTGCGTGTTTCGAAGACCGAGAATTTGGGTTCTTCAGTGACGGCATCAAGATTGCCGGAGGAGAGGAAAGTTGGAATTTTTCCAGGTGAAACGAGGGATCCGCGCATTAAAGAAATGGGTTCTCTGGAGAAAGGGTTGGGATTACAAAGGGAAAGAAAGATCGGTAATTCAAGCAGAGTTTCGATGGATTCACCTATCAAAGAACAGTCTGCAGGTTTGGAAAATTGGAGAAAAATGGGTTCGCTGGGCAGGAATTCAAGTTTTCCACGGGCTGGAGAATCCGTTTCGTCGGAAACATGTTCCGAGTCTGGGAAAGATAAAAGAGTAGGTTTTCTAAGAGAGCATTCCGGTGCTTCCAAGGTGAAAATTTCGAGTTTTTCCGAGGGACGAAAGGTGGGAATTTTGAGTAAGGGAGTCGGGTATTACGATGCGAATGAGGAAGAGGATCTTCAAGAAGAGATTGTCAGGGGGAGGAGAGAAGAGAGGAGGGGGAGACGGAGACTGCAAAGAAATCTGCAGATGCAGAGGTTGAAGAAGGAAGTAGGAGTAGGAGTAGAGGAAGAACGAGCGAATGAAAACACAATTCAAAATCAGAACCGGCAGGGGATACAGAATCCATTTCCTGGACGCGAAGCACTGCTGAGAAAGGCCAGTGGATTACCCAAATGACTGCTGATATTGTATAATGACTTCTGCTGCTGCTTGTTCTATTCGAAATGAAGGTTGAGGCTTTCACTTGTTTGCTGAAATGTTTGTGTGGAGAGCCTACCATTTATTGTTGTGCATTGAGTGGGCCATGATCAAGGCCATGGGATTTCCCAAAAAAAAATCGTACTGAAAATATTCATTAGGAGGTCATTCAGAAATAATGGACAACCTTCCAGAAAAGTCCAAATTCATATGCTGCCCACAAGCTGCGGTTCTAGAATAAGCTTATTCCCCACAGCCGTACAGAATATGCTATTCTATGGAGGCCAGCTGAAGGACTTACCAAGTTTGTTTGTTTGTTTGTTTGTTTGTCTGATGGTTAGATAAATGGGTGGTCGCTAGCCATGATCTTGAATTCCAGAGTCGTTCCTGCACAGAGTTTGTAAATGACCTGTGGGTATACTCTTAAGGTATTGCATGCTCTGTACCATTACAGTTCTCACAACTTTATCTTTTTGTGATTGCACCCTATAAAATTCTGATAAAAAACACCTTAATATGTTTCCACAAGGCTCACGCATAAGACTCCCTCTTTTACTCGGGTAATGTGAGATATTACACTTTTCACCCTTTGTGAGGCTCCAACATCCTTGTTGGACATATTCTTATTTCTGAACTTTTAGGAGTCAGCTCTTATATCATTTGTAATGACTCATAACTATATTATTGAGGTATTATCTACTCTAGACCATCATAGTCCTCACAGTTTTACTCCTTTGTGGTTACCACTCATGCAACCCTTACAAAAGGCACTTCAATAGATTTTCATAAGGCCCATACACAAATGTTAGGACTCTCTCCCCTTATTCGGGTAATGTGAGATATTATACTTTAAAACTATGGTGACCCATCCCACGATGGCAATGTCATGCTGGTAGTATAGTAGGTTTTTCCACGATCTACCACACTTGAATGATTAATGCATCATGACAAAGCACTAGCATGCAAATAATGAAAGAAAAAAAAATACAATTATAAAACTCATAAATAAGTCTATTACATCCAAATTAAAGACATTTCTAAACATTTCTGTGATAAAACATTTATCCTATACATCTCAAATAAATTTAATTTAAAATAAATAATTGAATGTCTCTAAATTCAGCAATCTTTCATCAAAAGCCTTACTTTTCTTGAGATGGGCCATTTGTAAGAGGAAACAAAAGGGGTGAGTATAAAACTCAGCAAGTAGAAATAAAATCTTAGCATGTGTGTTAATTAAAAATCTACACAAGTACCCAATTTTGTATTTCTCATGATATATTAATCTTTTAACACAATTTAATTTATCATTTATTGGGTATTATCTCTAATAATCATCTAACCAGCTTGGTGGACCACTACCTTCAATCTAAGGAAGAAAAATTTCAACATTTGGTCATGATTTCATCAAATTTTATGATATGGTCATAATTTAAAAAATTAAACCCATCCAATGTGTCTAGAAGGTCCAAAAACCTTAAAAATAACTATTTGATCGTCTAAAATGGAGATCGGGAGGTCCCAAAACAAAGGAGCATTCACTATCTGGCCAACCGTCGCCAACGTAATTTGGCAGCACCGCCGCTCCAACGCGAACAAGGTAAGGGCGAAGGGGATTTGGTAGGGATGGTGCAGGTGGATTTTAGGGACGATGGGGACTGCGTCCCAATTATTTTCTTCCATCTGGATTTCTTTGGAAATCTGATTTTTTAAGGAATTCTAATCCCATTAAAATTTTGGAATTTCTATCTTTATGAAAATCTATGAAGTTTAATATATTTCTTGTACAAAGATCTGAATCCCAATTTCCCAAAACTGTTTGGAATTTTATTTCTGAAAATCATAAGTATTGCATATCAATCACAATAATAATGTTTCTAAATTATTATTCTAAATTATCTCAAGCATATCATAAAAATCTATTTGATTAACACCATGTTTTTAATATGTCTACTTGTGTAAAATCACAACTATGTGGAGCAAATCCCCAATCCCAAGCAAACACATCATGCATCCCATTCCATGTTTGACACATTACCTTTAATGAATATAAAACTATTTCCAGTAATCTTAATGCAATGAATATTTTAATTCACCTAAACTCATCTGTGCATGTGTCCATTGAAGAATAAAGGGTAAATCTCATTTAATGCATTGCAAAAAATTTATTCTAAAATTATGATAGTTTAATCTTTCTAAGCATGAGATAAAATCCAACAAAACAAAATATATAAATCATGCTTTAAGAATATTTCTGAATCATTCCAAAGAATGTAAATCTAAAATTTATAATTCTAATACATGTATTTAATCTATTTAAATCATGTATTCAAATCTCCATTTTATCTAGCATATTAATTCATATCAAATCTAATTAATATGTTCTCTTTAAATAAATCTATGTATTAATAAATCAATGCATGTATAAATCTAATGCATCGAATCAAAATATTTAGTTTATGCATTCATCCTTTTTGCATTACTTTTTGAAAAATCTAAATAATGCAAAAATATTTCTACTTACTGATTCAAAAAATAAATAATTGCATATCACTTTTCTTGATCAAAGATTTCCCTCCGTGACTTTACCTATTTTCCTTTCTCTCTTTCCAAACCGTAGCAAAAATCTCTTCCTACGAGTTCCCTAACTACCCACTACTACTTGAAAAGAGTAAGACTTATCCTTTTGTGGGCCCCACGTTTCAAAAGTGAGAAGCAAAAATCAATTTTAACATAATTCTCACAATTCTGAACTCGAATTATTGATGTCTACTATTATTGATCATAGTTTTAACCATCTGAACTACACAAGTTGCTAAGAATTAAATAATAATTAAATATTTTAAATCTCAATTTCTATGGTTAATTTGCGATGGTCAAAAATTCAACTTTTGTCGTATCATCATAAAAGGACAATTTATATTAATTCTTTTATTACAGGTTTTTACAGAGTTGACAAGCATTTTCTTTTGCATTATGATGTGAATTGCATATATATTTAATCCATAAAAGGTCAGGATTATCCAGGGTAGGAATCGAAGATAACAAGAAATAGCCGAATTTGAGAGATCGACTAGGCCACGGCCTGGAAATATTTAATCCATCCATATTCATGCAAGATGCATTGGCAAATGAATGTTTTAGATCGTCTGCAACAGTACTTTGCTTGGATCAATAATCTATGATGCCGTGAATAGGTCGGCCAGAGCAGCCCGTGTTCATGCGAATAAATGTAAATACATTTTAAAGCGGAGAAAATCTTGGTGCAGGAGATAGGAGAGAGAGTATCTACTGGATGGAGTTATTAAAGTGCCCACAATAGCCCAAATGTATCTTAGAATACATTCGAAGTCATCTTATTGTCGGAAAACAAAAGTCACAGGCTGCTCGGTGGCGCATTCAAAATCGGGGAGGCATGAAAAGAACCTTTTAGGTCAAGATACAGGCACCCACTGTATGCTTGGAGGCTAGGATCTTCCAAAGCAATGCACCCAACATCACCAGTTGGCCTATGTGAACCACGCATCAATCCAGTGAGGCTGAGGCATGTCTTCTTGGTATTTCCCCGTGTGGATTTCTTGACTTGTTGGTCCTAGATACAAAGGAGTTTGGGGCTATGCTGGGAGTTTGTATTGATTTGCTTGTCTTTCCAAGGACACTTCCATAGAGCATTTTTAACATTTTAATGGACTATTTAAAGTGGACCATCTTATGACAAATGTCAAGAGACTTATGACAATCTCGTGATATGATTTTGCAATCTTCTTCAGAATATAAAATCAAAATGTTGCTCATTTTAAAGCTTCATTTGATCCTATCATGAAAAGAAACTGCTTTGATTTTACCACAGATTTTCTGCGCCTGATGAGCTATTTTTTTCTAATATTTTTCCACACATGAAAATCATCGTTAATTCAAAAAAAATAAATCATTCTTAAGTATTTTATTTCTAACAGGAACATTCCTTAGTATTTCGAGAAAAAGTGGACTTTCGAAAATCTCCTGAGAAATTCCCAGCCGGAGACACAGACAGAACCGGCTGTCTCTAACCACGTGATGCTGTTTCCATGGCTTGAGTCGCATCTGTGCCCCTCAAGCGATTTTAGCAGGGCATTCGCATGGAAGTTCTGAAGAACGAAAGGCGCGTGCTGATTGTCCTGTAGCATATGCCTTTGGTTGGATGCATTCCTGAGAATCAGACCAAGGAATAGTCATTTTCCGGATTCAATGGAAGATGTGCTCTACCACGGAAGTCACAAGTGGCCTGATATGACACCCAACCCAAGTGCAGTCGGAGGTGGAACCCATAAGATTGTTGGGGTATCATGGTCTCCTACTGTTAGATGAGAGATGAGGTAGAGGTGAGAAGGTGGTGGTTTGATGATTCCTACTACGAGGTTGAAGGTGCATGATCTGCAGAAATACAGGTGCAAGGAATCTAAAGCTTTCCACGATGCTAAAAACGTGGAACAATCATTTCATCTGTTACGCAGAGAACTAAGAACAACATGATTTATGGGGCACAAGCTTTGTAGGTTTGGTTCCCAAGACATCCAAAAAGAAATATGCAAAATAAACTCAAAGATACAAAAAAATTAGCACGTACATTAACATTACTTCCATGTATTGACCAAATTCAAAATTTTCCTAATTATTACATAATTAGAGAAAAATTATCAAAATAATAGAACAATTTAGATTTTTTTTCACCAAGTAGATGTCTATAAACTAGACAGGGTGGTTCAGCCTATTCTTATTTTATAGAGAAATTATTTAAATATAACTTTACCAAGGTCGAGAATAAATTCCATCTTTTACTTTTGTAATTAATAAAATACTCATTTATTATTGCATATCTACATTAATTCTACCTTTTTCTTATTCTTATTATACTTCTAATGTGTATTAAACAATGTTAGGGCCACAGCAACAGTGTTATACAAAAAAAGGACGGAAGGGGGCAAGTGTGAATAATTCAAAATCTTATAAGGATCGATTTGGGATATTCAAATCTATGGAAAAAAAAAATTGCAATTTCGTAAAATTTGGAAGGGCAAAACGCAAATCCCCTTCATCTTATCTTAATTCACTTTACAACCAACACACCCCTTTTTTTCATATTGTTTTAATTTTATCTTGATTTCTCTTCTTTTCCTCTTCTTGGCAAAAAATGAGAAAAATAAGCAAGCACGTGTAATGCCCGGCACTGCCCAAATGCGAACATGTATCCTTTTCACAAGCGCGTGGAATTACAAAACTTGTGAACGACTGGGAGAGGAGATGAGTTACACGGACTTGCGTCGTCATTTCGTAGTCGGGCACATTAGGTGGCCCGTGCACGGTTATTCATCAGAAGGCTTGCACGGTTGTTTGGCGGAAGGAATGCAACAGCCCCGCACGCATCGTGAATTCAAATGGGAAGATCAGGCTGGCTAAGGTTGCCCCAAAGTCCACATATTTTTGCTAGATTCTGAATCTTTGACCCCTTAAAACTCAAATGGTCAACTTAATCTCTACTCAGCGCTAAATAGCCAATAGGGCTTTCTTTTCATTGTCGTACGTCTCAAGAGAGTGGTCCGTGGTTGTACTTCCCCTTTTTGGGATAATGGCTGGCAATCTAAAAGGGATGTAGTAATACGAAAACTAAGTTGGAAAGCACGTCAAGTCAGGTACGACAGTGACGCTTGCAGTGACCTAAACGTCTATCGCACCTCGCTCCAATTCATTTCATGCTAAAACATCAAGATCAGATGCCTTTTGGTGGCGCTGCTTCTGTCAGCAGGGACGATTGCAACCATCTCATAAATCTAGATAGCTCTATGTTTCGTTTCAACCGTCCATTTTAGTAGGCTACAGATATTGACAATCCGTATGGTACATGCCAGAGCTTGTGTTCTTAATTAAGATTGGTCAGATCATAACATTAAAATATTCTGGCTCGATTATATTTATATAATTATAATTCGAATGTGTGTGTATATATATATATATAATATAAATAGAATGGAACAATTTCACTTGAATGGACCCCTTTTTGGATCCGTTAATCATTATAAGGTTCATTATTATTTATTTATTTCTCTGCCGAGCATTTGCAAAATTTCGTATTTTATCCATAATTGTGTGTGTGTATTTTTTCAAGGATAATTAGTTATGATGGGTTTGAATAAGGTGTATTGAGGCATGTATTGGGTGTATAAGGCCTACTAGGAAAAAGATAAAATAATATGATAGGCAGCGTGTATCAGAGTATGTATTAAAAAAGGTAAATGGATAATTAAAAGAATATGGGTAAATGATTAAAAAATAGAGCATATATAGAGAAATAATTAAAAATATATAAAAAATAATTGCAAAGTAGGAATGATTGTTGAAATGTGATGTGTTTGCTAATAGCCAATTTAGTTGAAGGGTGAGTACACACCTTGATGTATGGGTGTATACATACTCTTAGTGCACTCAAGTATGTCATATACTCATTATACAATCCATTGAAAGAAGTTTGATTCATCGAATAAATCTTGCAATTTATCAAAGTAGAAGGGAGAGGAAGTTAAAGTTTACAAGGGTAAATTCTTAAGGTAGTCCGTACACTAAATAATTTTTATTTTTTAAAATATTAATAAATATACTTATAAATTTATAAAATACTTGCAATTATATAAATTTCAAAACAAACATCAAATTACTTTTATATTTTTAAAATACCCATCCCGACAGATGTATTTGTTAATATTTATAAAATTATAAATATTTCTATGATCAAGGCAAAAGGTGTAGTTGTATCCACAAATGTCCCTCCATCTATTTATTTTTCTATTAACTTCCAATTGTCCAAGTAGCAATTGATATCTGGGAAGACGTCAAATTCACGTGATTAGGTGTCTGTAATGAAAATTTTAATTCTTCAAGGGAATACCACAACTATTTTCTAAAACCCTTATCATGCCGCATTATCATTTTGTTTACTCGCGACGTGGATAACGCATATGCAACCAAACTTGTCAACGTCTTCAAGCTTTTCTGTTTTCTTATTTATCGATTATTTTTTAAAGCCTAGTTGAAGTTAGATTAGAGCCTAACATACACCTTGGTAAAGCCTGCAGGCATAATCAAATGGTTCAATCTTCTTTTATTTCTGCATTTAATTGGAGGTTTGGTGCATTGCACTTCGGCGACTGGACGTTTAAATCGTTTTTAGCACAACTCAATAGACATGATAGGCACTGAAGCAACTGACGGCATTGGTTTTCAATTTGAGCCAGAGGCATATAAAAACATCAGGAAAGCTAAAAAGCTGGATTCCACTCTCCATTGAGTGGGAGCCACCGAATGATTCACTCGGTGGCGTATACAAATAAATAAATAGGTGTCGTTTTTAAATTAAGAGAGTTATTTTTGCCACGGTTGCTTGTCACGCTTTAATGTGGGCTGAAATTGGAAACGGTACACCTGAAACGATCCAACTCAAGATACTATAATTTGACAGTTTGGCTCATATTTGCGCGTTTGCGAAGGAAAAAAGTTGTATATTGCCTCTTTTTAACTGTCCAATCAATTTCACCAGTCCGATAGATGAGAAATTGAATAGGGTCTAATTAAAGTTCCTCGTAAGCCAGGTAATCAACGTCG
>JAYJMB010066888.1:0-24967 GCA_036873735.1 Pouteria campechiana
TATCATCCATTTACACTAAACAACATCATTTTCCCTAATCCACGAATCCAATAGTTGGGTTTTATCATCTTCTTCAAGAAAATATGAATTCCCTAGCTAAATCATGGTGGAATCATGTTAAAGAGTTTAGGACATGATTTTGAGGCATGGGAGAAGAAGCAACATTAAAAATAATGAAATAGAATGGGTTTGGGGGTTAAAAAGTTGAGTTTTTATGGTGCTTTGGCATGTCATTAGACTTTTGCCACAGCAGGGAAAACCTTACCACTGCAAGGTCTTGCTGGATGACCAAAATGGGCAAATTTGGGACCTTGCCATGGGAAGGAAAAGTCTTGTAGTGGCAAGCCCTCATGGATGCCAAAAAAGTCATTTTCTGAAGTTCTACCGCGATAAACTTTTTTGGTCTGACACAGTGATAGTATTTTGATCATACCATTTGCATCTGATATTCAAATGACCTAATTTTTAAGGAATTAAAAATATAAATTCAAGGGCTATAACTTTTATGTTGATAACATTTTCCAAATAAACTCACAAACATGTCAAACATTTCCACGAAGTTTACCCATCATATTCATCTTATTATTTTTTAGTCATTTGGAACAATTTTGGTATATTAATCATAAATTTATCATAAGAAACTATAATTGAGTGATTTTTCTTCCATTGGACAGATAATTGTATGACCTAAAACTTTCATGTTGAATACATTTTCAAATTAGTCCATGATCTATGTCCAAATTCAATCAGAACAAACCCTTTCTCCAAATTCAGCTTTTACACTTATGAAAAATCATCCATAGCCCCATTTGATATAAAACACTTTAAATCCATCAATAATTACTTCTCACACATCACATACATGAAATAAGACTTTTTTATGATATTTACTACTTTATTTGAAATCAATTCCAAAAATCACTCATTCAGTTGTTTTTAACAGAATTTCTCTGAATTTTTCTACTAGAGTGACTTCATATGTCATTTTTATTCTGAAATGCATCCAAATATTAAACCAAAATTCCACACACATCACATACATGAAACAAAATATTTTTATGCTATTTTCCACTTCATTTGAGGTCAATCATCAAGAATCACTTATTCAGTTTTTTTAACTGAATTTTTTGTCATAAGTAACTTCATAGGCCATTTTCATTCCAACTTACATCCAAAACTCAAACTAATTTTTTATACATATTACAACACACATAATGACTAGTTTAGGTCCTTTGTATAGCTCAAATACATGCTTTTGCTCAGATTCACTTATTGAGTTCTTTTCACATAACCTTCCACTTTATAGTTCAAAATTCCAAAATTATTTCCAAATTTTGATTCAATATTTCATACACATCACATTATACATAATAATCATGGTAATTGGTCATTCAAGTCATATACATGACTTTACTCAAAATCATTACTTGGGTTCATATCACTCCATTTAGTCTTCCATAATAATTTCTTTTTAAAACATTGTGTATTACCTCAATTCTTCACTTTACTGTAATGTAAAATTTTTTCCCAAATGTCAACATCACAGGTATTACAGGGTTAAAGCTATGAATACTGCTTGTTTCATTAGAAATAGAATTTATACTAGGCCAATACTTAACAAAACTATTTTTGAGTTATATTATGGCAAGAAGCCTAACATATTATTTTTTTCATACTTTTGGCTATAAATGTTTTATTCTTAACAATGGGAAAGGAAACCTCAAAAAAATATTAATAGAAAGTCTGATGAAGGAAAATTTCTTGGTTATTCCAATATTAGAAAAGCTTTTAGAATCTATAATTTGAGTAGTAAAACTGTAGAAGAGTCTGTTCATGTCAAGTTTGATGAATCCACTAACTGTTTGAAAAGACCAAAGAACTGTGATGATGAAGTAGACAGACTTACAACAAACGTGAAGAGAATAAACTTGCAAGACCAAGACAAGCAAACCCCATAAACAGAAATAACAAGAGATAAAGCAGACAAATAATTTGAATCATCCACTAGTGAGGTATACGAAAAAGGTAACTCTTTGCTTCTTAAAGATTGGAGATTCATGCATAATCATCCAAAAAATCATGTAATTAATGATGTGTATGATAGAGTTAGAACTAGATCATAGTATCACAAAATAGTTGATAATTTTGCCTTCATTTCTCACATAGAGCCAACTTGCATAGACCATGCATAAGAAGATGAGAATTGGGTCTTAGCTATGCAAGAAGAACTAGACCAATTTAAAAAAATTATGTCTGGACTTTAGTTCCAAGACCAAATCACCAATCAATTATAAGAACCAAATGGGTCTTTAGGAACAAACTTGATGAATCTGAATTGGTAGTAAGAAACAATGCAAGATTAGTAGCAAAGCAGTATTGTCAAAAAGAAGAGATTGATTTTGATAAATCATATGCTCCTATTGCTAGGATAGAAGCCATAAGAATGTTGTTTGCATATGCATTTTTCATGAATTTTAAACTTTCTAGATGGATATCAAATTTGCATTTTTAAATAGTTTTATTAATGAAGATGTATATGTGAAACAACCCCCTAGATTTGAAGATTCTCATGATCCCAACCATGTTCTTCAAATCAAAGAAAGCCCTCTATGGGTTAAAGCAAGCTTCTAGAGCATGGTATGGAAGGCTAAGTAGATTTTTGATTGAAAAAGGATTCTCAAGGGGTAAACTAGACACAACTTTCTTCATTAAGCATGCTATGAGTGACATTCTCATTTGTATTTGGAGCCATTAATGAAAATCTTTGTCAAGAATTTTCTAAGATTATACAAAGAGAATTTGAAATGAGTTTGATAAGAAAATTGAACTTCTTCTTGGGACCGCAAATAAAGTAGACAAAGGAAGTAAATTTCATCCACTAAGCTAAATACATGGAGGAACTACTAAAGAAATTCAATCCTGAAGATTAGAGAAAATGTGGAACCCTAATGAGCACTTCCATCAAATTGGACAAGGATGAAAAATGTAAATCCGTTTGCCACAAACTTTATAGAGGTATGATAGGATCTCTATTGTATCTCACTACTAGTAGGCCAGAGATTATGTTTAGTTTATGTATGTGTGCTAGATTCCAGTTAGACCCTAAAGAATCACATCTTATTGCTGTTAAAAGAATCTTTAGATATCTTTTAGACACTCTAAATACTTAGTTTATGGTATCCCAAGGATTTGGACTTTGAGTTAATTGGGTGCTCTGATGCATATAGGAAGAGTACCCCAGGGACTTATCAATTTCCCTGAAAACATGATCATATCATGGTTCTCTAGGAAGCAGACATTTGTTGCACTTTTAACTGCCAAGGCTGAATATATTACAACTGGAAGTTGCTGTGCATAGATTCTCTGGATGAAATAGCAGCTTGGAGATTATGGTTTGAAATTTACGGATACACCCATTAGATGTGATAATACTAGAGCTATAAGTCTGACCAAGGATCCTGTTTTTCATTCTAAATTAGCATATAGAAATCAGGCACCACTTCATTAGAGATCATATCTAGAATCACAATATTTGTTTAGAATTTGTACCAACAAAAAAATAATTAATAGACATTTTGACTAAGTCACTCTAAGAGGAGAGATTTTGTATGGTTAGAAGAGAATTAGGAGTGATAGATCCATTTGCATAATGAAAATATCTTGATCATCACTTTATGCTTTATATGATCTGAGTGAATATCTCAATTACTAAATGCCATATATATATATGTATGCCGTGTCAATTAAAACATTTTAGATAGATTTTTTAGGATATAGCTACTCATGTCTAAAATCATATTTCCAGACAAAGCTATTCATGTCCTAAATCACATTTAGACTTTGCTCAATCTCATTCTTAGACACAATCCTTCGTGTCCAAAAATATGTTTTCGGACTTCGCCACATCAATTCTGTGTCTTAATTTTCAAGTCCTATTGATTATCTTCCTAAAACCTTTAAAACTCCTATTTATGAGAGTAATTCTCATTTTCACATAGGAATTAGAATATTCCTTGTTGGCATTCTTATCTTTTGACCAAACTTAGTAAACATTTATTAAAACATTTATTGAAAATCTACTAGAACCTCATAGAAACTACTTTTCCAACTGACTTACTGTTAGTAGCAGTGCCTATTTAAGTCATCCTCATCCACTGCCAACACAAAAGTGAAAAAGAAAATTTAATCTGTGTGATAGAGATCATAAACAGAGAAAATGAAAGTGAGGTATATGCAGAAGAAAGTTCAATAAAAGGAAGTAAAGTGGATAGGGTAGCGGTTAAGATGTTTAGGATTAGAGATTATTCTTCTCTGGTGAATTTACTCATTCTCATGATATTTCTGAAAAAGAAGAAAAGATA
The DNA here is from genome assembly GCA_036873735.1 of Pouteria campechiana. NCBI lineage: Eukaryota > Viridiplantae > Streptophyta > Magnoliopsida > Ericales > Sapotaceae > Pouteria > Pouteria campechiana. The sequence goes on from JAYJMB010066888.1 coordinate 4,362, forward strand.
TTGAATGAACATCTACAAGAAAATCATGTTCCTTGGAGATTACAAGAACTATCTTCATAGGAGTCCAAAGGTCATACTTTCCAGGTTACCATGTTTTGTAGCTTTGGATCCTTCATAAGTAGCACTAGAAGAAACCCCCTTCTCCCTTGTCCAAAACTTTGGATCCTTCATGTAAGCTTCCAAAAGTAATTAACGCATGCCTATGCATGATTCCAAACTTCTCAACAGATCATAATCAGGCCCCACTACAATCTCTTCGATCCCACCTTTTGTTTATTAATGCTGAGCATTTCACTATCTGTCTTGGATTTTTGCTATACCTTTTTAACAATGACAAAAATGGGGAGAAATATTTGTATGATTGCATGATTGTATGATATGAAAAGTTGCTATCTATATGGTGTATATGATTAGAATCTAGTGCACCCATTAAGAGGTAGGAAGCACTAAGTTAGGGGGAGTTATGTTATATATGAATTATCCAAATTAGTTCCCATGTATGTTCTTGTTTTATCTATTTGAAAGGTAATTCACTCAAATATTTTTTCATCATAAAAAATGGGGAGATTGTTGAACCAAACCTCTTTACTAGGCTTCATTTTGATGATGAGCTTATCTAACTAATCAAATTTTGATGATGAGCAAGAGCACATGAGTGAAAGTTTAAGCTATTGATTATTATTTTCCAAATGTGTAGTAACAAACAATGTATCAGTAAAATAGCATCAATGGACAATGCATATGAGAGATAAGATCCAAAAAATATATGAGAAAGAAACATAAAAGCTCAAATAAGAAAGAATGACATTAAAACTTTGAAAAAATAGTATGTGTGAAACAACTCCTAGACATGCCTCAAAGCACTACCAAAGTAATTCAAATTTATGCTCAAAGTTAGGCAAAGATCAAGGCTTCAAAATGAAGAAAAATCTAAGTTACACACTTAAGCAAAGAAACAGACACTGAAGAAGCAAGTTCAGACATCAATAATTTAAGACATAGAACAAGACTAGTGCATTGCTTAACAAGAAGCCAAGACGCTAAAACTATAAAGCCATTCTCAGATATAAAATCTAGACATAGACACTGTTGAAAACTGAAAAGAAAAGCTAAATATGTTCAGAAATCCAATTTCAAAATCTTAATTACAAATAGGAGATCATTTTTGGACATGGTTATTCACTTTAAGACATGACTCGATATGGTATTGCAAGCTAAATGGTTTATCCAAGTCTGAAATAATAAGTTCAGAAATGGTGATTCAAATCTAGACATGGTGAATCATTTCTAGACATAGAAGAAAGAAGCCAGTCGTAAATCAAGCACTAGTCTAAGTTCAAAATTTTAATTCCAGACACGACTATTCAAAACCCAGACATGACGGTTCATTTTAAGACATGGCCAGTCAATCAGTTTCAAGCTAAACAAGTTTAAAAAGTTTAAAAACTTAACTCCAGACATGGAAACTGAATTCAGACATGGCTCAATAGATCTCAGACATGAAAACCCATGAGAAAGCTTCAACAGACAGAAAATCTTATCGATTCGCTCACATTAAATGAATGTCGTCTTCTCCAATGGGCAGAATTTAAATTCAGCTATAAAAGAAGTAAAGAAAGGCTATTCAAAAAAATTTACAAGAATTAGATATCTTTGAGAAACATACATAAAGAAAAACAAGACCATTTACTCTTAAACATTAAGTTTTCTTCCGACTCCACAATGCCAAAAAGCTATCTGCATTCAAAACTTATTCTCTATAGCAACTCAAGGGAGTATGAAATTCTTTGTATTTATTGTTATACATTTATTTCTACTACATTTAATTATATACAAACTCTACCTATGTAAGAAGAATTTATTATTGTACATTTTTATTCATTAGGATAGCAAGCAAGAGGCTTGCTAAACTTGTATAAATTTCTTAGTTAGATTTGTAAAAAACAATGGAGTAAATTTATTGGTGACCTTCTAGAAAACCAACCTTTGTATAAGTTTATTGGCGAGCTTTTGGAAAATTGACCTATGTAAGAGTTCATTGGTAAGCTTGGGAAAACCAACTGGTGATTAGTGGAACCTAAGTACAGTGAGTGAGGCTGACTCAAAGAGAGGAGAAGGTGCAGTGTTATAGGCCGAACCTCTATAAAATACATGTGTGCTCTATGCTATGTGATTCATTTCCTAATTATTATAGCACTTTGATTTTATATTGGTCAAGATTTTAAATGCTCAATTCACCCTCACTCTTGAGCTACCTTAGGACAAGACCAACACTTATGCCTTTTGCCTCACGATATTCTCTGAACTGATCAGATAAATATTCTCAACCTCTATCAGTGCAAAGAACCTTTAAGTTCCTCTCTTGCTAATTTTCAACCTTTTTCATGAAGCACTTGAAACAAATAAAGCTACGATATGATGTGTTAGCAGATATACTAAGCTATAACATGAGTACTCATCTATGAATGTTATAAAATAAGATGCACCATGACATGCTTTAACATTCATAGGTCTACAAATATCTGAATGAAATAATTCTAGAGGATGAGTGGCCCTTATAGCCTTACCAAAAGGCTTTCTACATGCTTTGCTTGCCAAACAAGGTTCATAGATATGTAAGCTAACTTTAGCGAGAGAGCCTAGGGGCCCTTTTTTAGCAAATCTATTCTTCCTATCTTATTGAATCTATTCTAATTGAGCATGCCATTTAATAGATTCAAACATAACACCAAGAACAAAAGAAGAAGAAGAAGGACCAATATAAGTTATAAAATCATCATAAAATTTTGTATTTAAGTCAAACAAAAAAGGATTGTTTCTCACTTGACCATGATAATAAAATGTTTTGTCAAGGAAAATGGACAATTCATGTCCTTAAATTGAAAAGAAAAGACTAACTTTATAAGTGCTAGAACTAAAAGAAGATTGCATTGGATCATGGGTGCATGAAGTACATCGTGTAGGAGTAAAGTGCATCCATTGTGTAGCTTGAATTGTTAAGTACCAACTCTTACAACCTCCTCTTGTGCTTCGTTCCCCACCATGACATAATGTATACACACTAGGACTAGATGGTAATATACAAATCTAGTACAATCACATACTATGTGTTTGGTTGCTCCATGTCTACTATCCAACCAAGTAGAGAATGATCCACAAACAGATGTGAATAGACTAAAATTTTCTAGGATCAAGGTCCAATGCACTTTTTTATCCTCAAGACATTCTCGACCAAGGTGACTTTTCTATCCACAACTATAAAATTTAAGTTTGGTGTTATCTTTTACTCTAGCATGTTTTACTAAGGTAAAGTGGGCAATATGATCTTTTTCATACTATGCCTCATAGGCTTGTTGGTCACATCTATGCTGGGCGATGGTACCTTTTTTAGTTTAGACAGTAGTATTTGTTAGATGGTAGTATTCATTGGATGGTCGAGTAACTTATGCTCATTGAGAATGTGCATGCTCCAACTTGCATATCAAATATACAAGTTTATGTTTTGTTGATCAACAAAATCATAAAGGTATTAATGTGAAAATCTATCAAAATATGAAAAACTCAAGTGTAGTAAAGTGTATGCAGGATCGTAGTCATAGAGTGTAGCTACCCACGCTTGTCGCTTGCACCACAGTTGCATCATAGCCACTAGCGATGTCTTTAAGAAGAGTGTAGTCTTTGGACATCTAGAGCTAATACTGTAGTCACCTATAGGTAGTGTTTGTGACCTCGCAGCCAAATCCGGAGGTGCCACCACATATTGCCTACCTCATTGATGGAAGATGCACCTGGCAAACCCAAGCTACTTATGATACTGCTTTGAGCGCAACTAATACCATAACTGCCAATGATTCACCTACCAATGGACAGAAACATTAGTTTGGGAGAAAGCCAGGGTTCCGACTATAACCATATTGCCTGCTAAATAGCAGCTGCCTGCGATCTGCCTACCACTTCAATGGTCCAAAAATTTGAATGCTTCCTCAATTTAATGAGCTCCAACTACCCTCTAATGGCTCTATCTTTAATGCATCTATAAAAGGAGTTAATTAGCAATGTTCTAAGGTTGTTGCAATCATTAAGAGAGCATTAACCTTCGCTTACTCAAAGCAACAAGAATTCAAAGCCTTCAAGCCCTTCACTATTCAGGTTCTTATTAAAAGCTCACAAAAATATTTCTAGGAATCACTTTTCTCTGCATTCAAAGTAAGTTTAAGGCATATTCAATTTTTCCCCCATGCTCAAATTGTAACACTATTTAAAAGTGTAATATTTCCTTTTCTCATTTACATTATCTTATTACCTTGAGTTAGTATCAGAGACCAAACTCAAGAATAGCAGTTTAATTGTTGGAGTGTGTCTCATAATCAATTTGCTAGATTCTATTCACACCCCCTTGAGCTAGAATCAAAAAGAGTGCATAGGCACTAAATTATTTATATGCCCCCTTGAGCTAGAATCAAGAAGAGTGCGATTGCACTAAATTTTAAACTTTTACTGGTATAGTGTAACCTAAGCCAATAAGGAGAGTACTTGAAAGAGTGGAGTAAAGAAGGTATCTCGAACCACTATAAAAATCTTTGTCTGTTGTGTGATCACCTTTCTATTTGCATTATCTTCTACATTGAACTACAAAGAGGGTTTTAATTATTAAAAGGGTCTTCCTAGAATTTTTATAAACCCAATTCACCTCCCCTCTTAGGTTGAGCCTTGACTTAGGGACTAATAAGTGGTATCAAAATGGGATCTCAACCTATTTGTAGAGATCCAAATGAAAAATCCATCAACATCATCTTATATATTCATCAAGAGGCAATCACCCCCTATTCAATGTTCTAAATTTTGCCTATTGGAAGGTAAAAATGAGCCAATTCATTATGGCCAATTATATAGAATGTTGGAAGGCCATAGAGGTGGGAGTAACCCTCCCGACTGTGGGCATTGGCGCTTAGACTAAAGACAATATAACTAATGTCTAAAATAATGCAAAGGTAATGAACTCTCTATTTTTTCCCTTATCAACAACCAAATTTGATCGAGTTTCATCATGTACAATAGCTAAAGATATTTGGGACAAGTTAGTATACATTTATAAAGGTTCTTCCCAAGTCAAGGAAACTGGGAGAAAAATTCTTATAGGATAATTAGAAAATTTTAGGATGAAAGAAGGAGAAAGCATCTTTGAAATTTATGCCCAATTTTCTAGAATTACTAATGCTCTCAAAGGACCAAAGAGAGAAATATTTAATTTTGAGTAGGATATGAAGATACTTAGAGCACTTCTTGAATTATGGAACTAGAAAATTATAACAATAGAAGAGGCCAAGGACTTAAACACATTGAAGGTCGATAACTTAATCAATTTGCTCATGTCTCATGAGCTGATTAAAAGTAAGAGATAAGAGCCAATCAAACAAAGAAAGACAATGGCTCTCAAGGCAACCAAAGAAAGCAATAGTGAGTCAAACTCATAAACTGAAGATGAAGTTACTAAGGAAATTCAAAAATTTATAAGAAGCAACCATGGTAGAAACTCAAGAAAGTAGCTCAAAAATGATGAAAAAAGAGAAGAAAAAGAAGAAGCAATCTACCAAAGTGCTACAAATGCAGAGGAATTGGACATATGATTGCAATTTGCCTAAATGAAGAAAGAGAAAATTTCAATGAAAATGAGGAAAGAAAATAAAAAGATAGAAAAGAAAAATAATTTAGAAGACTATAAAAAATTAGAGGAATGTGTGTAAATGAAGATGAGTCTTCAAATACCAGCTTCAGTGAGAGAGAAGACAAGTGGGCAATTTGGTAAGAATTTGCTGCATGGATCACATAGAAAATGAGTCCTTAAGTCACATCTCTACCAAGGACCAACCAAACAAAAGCAACAATGATGTGGAGCCTAAGATAAATTCTTATTACTCATATAGATTCCATTCTTCAAACTCCACTAGTGATTGCAGTAAATGTCATGAGCTTGATGAGTTACAACAATCATATGACTGTCTCTTCAATGAATTTGAGACCCTTGGATAGAAATTCATAAAAAATAAAAGACATTTTGATGCAACTATTAAACTCAATGCTATACTAGCTAAAAAGAACATATCTTTGCAAAAAGAAGTTGGTAATTTAAAGAAAGAGATAGAGATATTTAATAAATTCTCCAACCTGGGAGAGTTGGCAATCAAGTATCTACGAATGACCAGACAGAAAAGCAAAAAGGGACTTGGATGTGAAGAAATCAATGGTGATGAATGATAAGCTCATAATATATTATATTTTTATGCCTAAATTTATATATTTTAGGTCATTTTTACATGATTTCAATGATTTGTTTTCACATTTTAGCACTTAACAGAGTTTATTTCTATTTCAGATGTCAAAATTTGTAAAAAGAAGTTGAAGATTACAAAAGGCGTCACTTTGAAAAAATTTCTGGTGCGGATGAGGCTAATTCAGGGCAAGTGTTATTTCATCCCTTTGAATTATCTATCTAATGCATTAAGAATTACTTAATTTTGAGTTTGGATGAGAAAGTTACAACCAAAACACTGCAACTATTTCCAAAGCATCAAAACATCTAAAAGGTAAAAGCTATTAAAAAGTGTCACTATAAGGCAATTCATGGTATAGATAGAGGCTTATTCAAAAAAATTATTCAACATAAAAGTAGTAGCCTTTCAAATTATTTATCTAATGAACCAAGCATCACATGAGATTTCATATGAGAAAGTTATAATTAAATACAGAAACTACTCTAGAGCTTTAGACCATCTAAAAGCAACTTCAAATGCGTGAAATGATTTCAGATGCATGACTAAGAAGAAACACCACCACTTCATATGTGAGAAAGTAAGCTTCAAATGGTCTAAAGGTGTCTAAATGGAATAATCTAGCTTGTGGGAATTAACTTCAGAGGGTTTGAAATAAGAAACTGAATTCGCAGCTCAAGCTTCAGATGGTCTGAAGTGCATCTTCAGATGTGCTGAAGCTACACAAAAGAAGAAAAATTCTAAAATCCTAGTTTGGAATTCAAAAGCATGTTCAGTACCTCTAAAGGCTTTCAGAGGAGCCTTCAAAGGCATAAATTAAGCTTCAGAAGTTCATTTCAAAGGGCAATTTTAGAAATCAGCAATGTAGTTCAAAGTGGTTTCAGAGGTGGGTGCCACAATGCCCAGGATTTGTAGCTATTTGAGTTATATTTGGAAGCTAGTCTTTATAGTCTAAGACATTCAATAGTAGATTTATATTCAGAAGTTGATGCTTATGCTTAAGATGTGTTGCAATTTTTAGAAGAACCCACATGTGCGGCAACTCAGTTTATTGTTAGAACTCCTATTTTATGCATTATAATGTTTAGGAAGTTATCTTTTCATGGGGAAAGACTAAGTTATTATTATAAGAGGATCTCTATGTATAGAGGTATTGCAGTTCATGGAGGAGTTTTACTAAAATCTTGTCGCTTGGGTTATTTAAGGACAGGTGGAGAACAGAGTTGGATACACAATTTGGAGTGATATACAGTTCGACACAAGAGCGTTTCTTAGAGAAGTTCTGTAAGGAAGTAAGAGAGATTTTGAGTTTTGCAAACATGCATATTTCAGTGAGTTTTCTTTATATTTTTATCATGAATGAATTTTCTTTTTCTAGAGTGAAGATGTAACCCTTGTGATTATTCTATGTTAAATAAGGACTGTTAGGTTATTAATTTAGTTATATCTTGTTTCATTCATTATTTTAATGCAGTCATCTAATTAATCTAATTACCTGATCACCAATTGTATGAATTAGATTGGCTTTCTAAGAACATGGTTATGGTACACACCTTATGCTAAACCATGTACAAGTTCTTTTGAATGAATGAATAGATGGTTATGGTACACACCTTATGATAAACCAATCTATTTGATTCATTAAAGTTTTTCTAATCTTAATGGATTTTCACCTCAATTACACTACACACTATAAGTAATTGGAAGGGTGAAAATACTTGATTTAAATCTACACATCTAATGGTAATAATCATATATTAGATAAAATGAACCCAAGATAATGAATTGACACCAACATCCCAACAACATAGGATATCACTAAGTGGTGAAATTAGATCCCTAGACACTTGCAACCTGTTAAACACATTTACATTACTCACTGTCATATTTTCTATTATTTTACCTTATACTTTGATTTACTTAGTCTTCACTGCATGAATTAGCCTCCATCCATGCCAGAAATTGCCTCAAAATGATGCCTTTTGTAATCTTTAGCTTCGTTTTATAGATTTTGATGTTTGAAACTGAAACAAACTATGTTAAGTGCTAGAATGTGAAAATAGACCATTGAAATCTCGTCAAAAGAAGATCCAAAACATGTGAATTTATATATAAAAACATGATATATTATCAACTTATCAAATACCCCCAAACTTAGAGCAAAATAGCAATCTGAATTCATGAAATAGTTAGAAAAATCTCTTTTAATTAATGAAGAACAGGCTAAATAGATTACACATGTTCACATAACTCAGAAATCATTCAAGATACTTGCCAAGTAATCTTATGAAACTCATGCTTCATCAATCCTTTCATGAAGTGAAAATGTGTATGTGGGTGTTGTCAATATCATGCTACATGAATGATTTTTAGTCAACAATGTGCAACCAACGATTCTCATGATCTTCGCAAAATACCCATAATCTTGCTTTTCATAATCACTCTCTACTAATATAGATAACTCTGTTCACTTGGATCAATAGGTCATTGTAAGCTTTTCATGGGGCCTTGGATTTAGCTAACAAAGAAAAAGAAGTAAAGATTCACAAAGTAAGAGATCATAACTGAATTGTACATGAATGTTCACTCTTTTGACTTTTTATTTGGGATTCTCTATATTTTACAAGTAGTATTACTAATACACCCCCAAACTTGTTTTCTTTTAAGTTCACTTGGATGTGATCCTCCCAATTGAAGAATGAGTCCTTATTCATTCCTTTTCTTTTATCCTTTTTTTTTCTTCTTTTGGCATTCTTCTTTTTAATACCCCTAAAATTATCTTCTTTTGCACTCTTATACCTCTTTGCAATCATGTATATGGTATATGTCTCTTGATAGGTCAAACATGGTTTTTCAGCCTAAAAAGGTTTGGATGATGAAGCAAAAGAAAGAAAAGTCGAATGGTAGTCTTTCACATGCTTTGCAATGAATCACAATAAAATAAAAAGTTTAATGGATGGACCAAGGGAATGAACCTCACTAAAGAGAGAGGAAACCGTCCCCACATTAGAAGATTATAGGACACTCTTGGGTTAGAAAACTAGAGGCATATCATGCACCAAATAGAATTACCAGTAAATGTCATTTTTGCAACAAAGAGGGACACAAAATATATGATTATTATATAAGAAAGTTGCTGAGAAAAGGTGCAAGGCTTAGATGGAAACCCCATGGATAGTGCACAACCCTCTTTCACACACAAATTCAATAACAAAAATGGACCCACTACTTGGGTACCAAAGAGGTGAAGATAGAGTTTGTAATTGTGATTGCAGATAAGCCTTAAAGCTACCACAAGAAACATTTGGTTCATGGACAATGGACATTCAAGGCATATGATTGGGAACAAAGATCTCTTCAAAGAATTAAATCTAATGAATGGAAGAATAGCTGCAGTTGGTAACAACGATAAAGGTTTCATCAAAGGTAAAGGTAAAATTTATGATTTATTCAATTCATGCATCCAAGATATTCTATATATAGATAGTCTTAATTATAACTTCTTAAGCATTAGCTAATTATGTGATTGTGGCTATAAAGTTATGTTTGAATTATCCATATGCAACATATTTAATGCCAATGATGATCTTGTGTTCAATAGAAAAAGGCATGGAAATATCTATTTGGTTCATCTAGGTGAAATCATAGGAAAATGCCTAATTGCAGTTAATGATTATCCATGGTTGTGGTACAAAAGAATGAGACATATCAACATGTCAAAATATTAAGTCTTTGTGGAAGAAAAATCTAGTAAGTGGTCGACTAAAGCTGAAATACGATAAGAATCTCAAAATAGACCAAAATTTCTTTTCCACACAAGAATGAAGTATTATCCACAACTAGACCATTAGAGTTATTACACTTGGATTTGGTTAGGCCATCTGACATATTAAGTCTTTGTGGTAAAAGATATGCATATGTCATTGTAGATGACTACTCTAGGTTCACATTGGTGATTTTATTGGCAAGAAAGGATAGGGCTATTAGGATTATTGTATGATTTTGATAACAAAAAAAATTATAATTAAGACATGATTTATGCTAATGATATGTAACACACAAGGTGTTGAAAATGGGGGTAAATCATGGCCAAAGAAGTATGAGAAGCAAAGAATTAAAGTGGAAAAGAAGCAAAGCACACAGGGCAAAAATTTGGGGCAGCGGGATTTGGGGTCGTGGTGCCCAAATCTGGCACCACGGTGCCATTTTCTAAAGGTTGTATGAAGGGAGGCAGCGGATTCTAGCACCACGGTGCCAGATTTCTGAGCCATGGCGCCAGCGCGGTAGGTTGGTGGAGCATAATTTTTTTTCAATTTTTAAAAAAGGGCTTAGCCCTTCTTTATTTCCCATTAAAGCTCCCCTCCCCTCCCTCTCTTCCCAACTCTATTCCTAGCCCCTTGGTTGTGTCATTTTAGCTAGGATCAATGTGATTTAGGCATGAAAAACCCATTCCCCATGGATTTAAACCCAAACCCATTCATTTGGACGGTGGAGAGTGAAAGAAAAATCATTTTATTGAGATTCATGGGGAGTATTTGAGGCTTTCAGCATGGTTCTTGCTTTGGGAAGATGACTATGCATGGAAATGAAGGTAAGTTCATTTATTTGCAATTTAATTATGGTTTTGTTTAATTGGGGTTTATACCCAATTCGTGAATAATGAAATTTGGAGGAAAATTGAAATAATTGATGTGAAGTGCATATGGGAAAAGATTAAATTGTGATATATAACATGTTTAGAAAGAAGTGGGTAGGAGAAAATCCAATTATCATTTTGAATAGTAGCCAAATGAAAAGTAAAAAGGGAAAATTTATGTATATGATGTTTTAGCAGTGATTAAATGAATTGAAAGCTTAATGGGCTTGTTTTTATGATTAATTTTATGTTATTTGAGTTGTATGAAGAGTGTATATGGTTGGTAATGAAATTCCTTTAAGATACTTAAATGAAAAGTATAATTTATATTATACATGAACTATTTGGTGAAATGCTTAAATGAGAAATAAAACTGCATATAAAGGGTTTGAGCAAAACTCTAGAATTTTAATAGATTGGAATGAAGTATACTTGGGATGTAAACTACTACAGAAGTTGTCTGATATTAAAAAGCTATTGAATATGAATGGGATAAAATGTGATGTCATTATAAATATGGATGCATATCCAATGCACAATAAATGTATGAAGAAATGTATTTGGTAAGAGCAAATTCTGTCAATCGAATTCTTGGCACATGTATATGTGTAGGGTCATTTAGGTATTAATGGAAGAAAGTAATTGGAGGCTAAATCATGAAACTTGAGAATGGGATAGTCCAATCCATATAAGGTAAGTAGGCTCCTTTTCAAATTGAATGTAATACTATATGGGGATAGTGGATATCCCATGCTTTATACGTGCATGTATGATTGAATGGGAATATTGGATATCCCATGAAATTGTATTACAATATATGATTTGTATGGATAATAGTTATGTTCCATAATCATTTTTGTAATTTCAAATGTATGAAAGCATGGAATTATAGGGATAGTGAGTATACTTTGGGTTGCATGGACTGATATCATGCTATTATGTGAATGTGTTGTTTCTTAAGGGTAAAGAACATACTTTGATGCTTATGAGTATATGGATTGATGCAGGATAATGAATATCCCAGAATTCTTTTGAATGTTATATTGGTATGGATATATGGACTGGTGAAATAGAGTTGTAGAACTGATGAGATAGAGAATCTCTCACAACTATGATCACATATGTTATATTATGTAAATATATATATATAGCATCATTACGAGAATAATTATGATGTGGGGTGTTAGAGTGATGATGTTTGGTTTGTACGATGGAATATGATCAAATGTGTATTGTAATGATGAGAATTAGAGCCTCATGTTTTTTATGGTGTATCTAATTATGTTCTTGATCCAGAACATGATGTTGCTATTTATTATGGTTTTCTATTTCAGCCTACTTACTGAGTTGTCTATACTCACGCTTTCTTATTATATTTTTAGTGTACAGGCCAAGTAAGGGAGCTCAAGGCTAATATTTTTTATTGTGTTTTATAATAGTTAGAATTGGAATGTATTGTATGTATATTCATATGCATTAAAAATTCTAATAATTCAATTAGTGATTTGTTCTAGATATGTAAAACATTTTCAATTGCTATACAATGATGTAAATAAATGTATGGGCATGTCTTAATAGTTTGGTGGATGGATTTGTATTATTCTCATATGTCTACCATTAGGTGCGACATAGGTTCTGGGCAGATGTGGGTAAGTTTGGTAAATTTAATGGTTTATATTATTGTTTGATAGTTTTTCAATTCAAATTTTAGGTATGATTAATAATTGCCAAGTATATATCCATATAATTCATGGTAGACTCTGCCCAATTTTTAGTAGAATATTTCCCTTAGAATGGAAACATTATAGGGTAATGGTAAAATGCATAGCCCCCCTGGGCGGGGTGTGACAGAATGGTTTAAGAGCATTGTTACTTTGATACTAAGATGGTGGGGTATGTGATGAGTCCTAAAACCATGATGGCAATGGCTACTAGAAGGAAAGAAGAAATGACATGCCTAATACAAGTTGGTGAACCCATGAGAACATGGGAGAATGTTAGCTTAAGGGTCTTAAAAGACTAATGTAGGGATATGGTTATTTCTGGTAATCTCGAATCATAAACATGTTGAGGATGAATGTATTGTAATAATGATGATTTGCTAAAGACTATATGTTGAAAGAATGTGTTTAATTTGGTGAAATTAATATGCTAGTGATGAGGATGCATGTATTGAGGTATAAGTACATACTGCATTGTCATGAAATGTGAAATGCTATGAATTTGAGCATGATAATTATAAATTGATATGATAATGCTAGCATGATATATGTGTGAAAAGGAAGGTTGCTTTTGGGCATGTGTGCCCTGTGTTTATGGTGTGATGCTAAATGGGAGTCTATATTGTAAGAACATGTATATCTTGAGATTGAATATGTGGACTGTATTGCATGGCTATGAGTTGTAGCCTATCATAGAATTGCATATGAGTCAAATTGATTAGAGTGATAATGGTTTATGTGAAATGAAAATGAGTGTTAGTGCAAATGGTTTATGTGGCAAGAATATGAGAATGCTTTGATAGCAAAAATATGATGTGAATAGATAATTATATAGATAGTATGGATGTATTATAATGGCATGGTCCCTGATTTGGTTAACTTGTGAGCCCTAAGGAGTGATGAGGGTGGGGTGCCATGAATGATAGTGAAAAACTATTGTGCACCTGGCAAGCTTTGTAGCCAAGGACACAGGGAGGGACCAGTGCACATCATAATGGGACTAGAAATAATAAAGCCTAGATGGTCGGTTGGTTAGATACCCTAGATATGATATGCCCAAAGAGCCCAAACCAAAATTGTGAGAATAAAATGGTGCAGGAAGGGCACAAAACTGATTTGGTATGACTATGACAATATCTAGTTTAATTTTGATGATGAACATTCTTAATAAAGTATTGTTTATTGATGAGCAAAGACATGAGTGAAACATTAAGGTACTAACAATCTGTTCTCAAGTATGTTATAGAAATATTAACTCATACTCAACTTGAGAATAATCATCATGATAATAAAAGGAAGAAACAAAGTAAATGCTCTTTAAAAATAAGTATATAAATTTCATATATACTTAAAACAAGAAAACAGAAATTTTGAAGTCTTAAAGACATGCTTCAGAGCAAACAAAAACATCTTCAAAGTTATCACAATGTACTTTGGAGTAAATTGGAATGCTTCAGAGTCATCTCAATGTGTTTCAGAGTAAATAGACAATGCTTCGAAATCATCACAGTGATAGACAATGCTTCAGAGTTGTCATGATATGGTTCAGAGATAACCAAAATAAGTGTTGGAGTTTTCACAGCATGCTTTGGAGCTAATTGAAAAGCTTTAGAGTTTTTATAGCATGCTTTGGAGTTAATTGAAAAGCTTTGGAGTTTTTACAACATGCTTCGGAGTCGTCATAAGCACAGTTCGAAGTTAGGAGGAAGTTTTGGATTCATCATAGCAAGCTTCAAAATCGTTATAATACGCTTCGAAGTTGTCATGAAAGCTTCAAAGTTGAAACATTAAACTTCAGAATCAACAAGAGATATTTCGAAGTTTATCAGGCAAGTTTCAGAGTTATGAATATGTACTTCGGAGTTAATCAATCATGTTTTGGAGTAATCTAAACATGCTTCAGAATTTATCAGACTTGCTTCGGAGTCCTCAAAACCTTACCTCAAAGTTAGTAAGCAAGCTTCGGAGTCATCAAACAATACTTCGGAATTCACCTTTTTGAAGCATTAAAAGTTCAGAAAATCCAAATTCCTCTCTACAAAAGACTGTTATAAATAAAAAAAGGCTTACTATCATTTCAAAAAATTTGAATTAAACTAATCAAAGCATACGAAATCATTCAAGACATCATTTGTTTACTCGTCTCTTCGGATAACTAAAGAAGTAAATGCAGAGCACCCGATAAGAATGTGAACGTTAAGAAAAGTCAGCGACAAAGTTGCAGACCAATACCAGATTGCTGCAAAGTCAGACAGCAAACAAAGTGTAAGATGAAGAAAAATATTTTTGAACGTTTGAAAGTCTACTAGCGACAACAATGGAAAAATCTCTCTCAGTCTATAAAAGAGGTATTCAAATACAAAAGAAGACACTAGTGATCATATTGAATATACAAAAAAAAATTACAAGAAGAAAAAGCTTTTGAGTATTCAAAATCTTCCTTGAAAGTTCAACTCCAATGATTATGACTTTGTCAGAGCTCTCAAAGTCTAAATCGCTTCTCAATTAAGGAGTGTGAATATTTTACTCTTATTTCTTATTCATTTATTTAAAGTTTAAAATCTTATGTATAAGTCTGCCTAAGTAAGAGGCATTAATCTGTACACCTTGTTTTAGTATTTGGTAACACAAGCAAAGTGCTTGGTGTTTATGTATTGAAATAAGCAAGCAAGGAACTTGCTAAAAGAGTACAAGTTCGTTAGTGATCTTTGAAAACCTACAAGTTGTAAAAGTTTCAGGTTAGTTTGGGAAACCAGTAAGTTGGTTAGTGAGCTTGTTGAAAAACCAATGTGTATTTGATCAGGTTGATCAAGGTATTAGTATAACCCAAGATCAGTAGAGGAGACTGACTCAGAGAAGTGGAGTAAGAACCCAGGAAGGGCCGAACCACTATGAAAATCTTATGTTGTTTGTTATGTAGTTTATTTTATTTATTCAATCAACACTTGGATCATTTGATTTGGCCAAAAGTTTTAAAAGCTCAATTCACACCCCCCCCTCTCTTGAGCTACCATTGTGTAAGGGACCAACAAGTGGTATCAGAGCAGGCTTCACTAGTTAAATTTTGATTACTAGTATATTAACTTGTGAAGAGATTCAAATGGTCAGTATGTTCCATAATACATTTGCTAAAGGATAATTTTCTTCCAGATTCCCTTTATTTGATGGAACCAATTATGGGTATTGGAAAATGAGAATGCAAAATTTCTTGACTATCACAGATTACCAATTGTGACTTGTAGTGAAAAATAGAAAGAATGTCACTAACACTGAAGACAAATACACTTTAGAAGATATACAAGCAGTAGAACATGATGCTAAGGCAAAGAATTGCCTCTACTGTGCATTAGCTTCTTCTGAGTTTGAAAAGATTTCTTCATATGATTCAGCTATGGAAATCTAGGATAAACTTATGGTAGCACATGAAGGTACAAATCAGGTAAAAGAAACTAAAATAAATCTTCTAGTACAGGAATATGAAGCCTTCTCTATGAAGGAATCAGAAAATATTTCTAAAATGTTTAGAAGATTTCAGAAAATGACCAACAGCTTAAAGAACTTAGGAGAAAAATATGAAGAGACCAAGCTAGTAAAGAAAATCTTGAGATCTTTACCTACACACTTGATGCCCAAAATAACTACCATACAAGAAGCAAAAGATCTAACAAAGGTGACAATAGAAGAATTTTTGGGATCACTCATGACCCATGATGTCCTGATGAAACAAAAAGCTCGATGTGAAGTCAAAGGCAAGAAGATAATAACTTTATAAGTAGAATCAGAAATGAAGAATCTTCAAAAGAAGTCTCAACCAGTGAAGATGATGAGGATGTGGCAATGATAATAGGAAGATTCAGAAACATGCTCAAGAAGAAAAGATTTGGAAACAATTCTAAGAACTTCAAAAGCAAAGATAAGAAAAAGGAAGCTCCAATCTGTTACAATTGCAGCAAGCCTGGGCATATGAAGTTTGACTACCCAGAACCAGATAACGAGCAAGGAGACAAGAAGAAAAGGTATAACTCTTATTTTGACAAAAAGAATATTTCTAATAGCAAAAAATTTGGAAAGAAAAAGAAAGCTGTGGTTGCATGAGAAATGCTAAAAAACATGATGCAAGAAAGCTCAAGTGAAGAAAAAGAAGAAAATGAAGCTCAATTCGGCTCACTCAACTCCAAACAAAAGGATCAAGAAGAGAATCATACAGGAATAAGCTTTATGGTCGTCCACAATGATGAGGTAAACTTAAAACCTGAAATCTTTAATATTGAAGAATTATTAGAAGAACTGTATTTAGATTTCAAAACATTAAAAGCTAAACACAAGAAAACTAAAAGAGAACTTGAAAGAACAATTAATGAATGCTCCAAATTAAAATAAGAAAATACATTGCTCAAAACTAATCAAAACATAAATATAGAACTTAGGCAAACTAAAGCAGAAAATCATGCTCTTAGAAGAACCTTAACCACTACCTTATTTAAACTTAAAAGAAAGAAAGATATAGGAAACCAAAGAAAAAAATCACAAAAGAAAACTAGAACTCAAACAGAATATGATTTGGTTTCCTAAAATAGTTGCTAAAGTTGTAAATGCAACTATATATCTAGAAAACCAATTAGTAGCATCTAAAAAATAATGGGTGCGAAATATTCTGCTACCCATTCTAAACTGGGTACCAAAAGTTATAGCTTAATTTCATTACCATAGGTGTGTTTGAGAGCCACAAAGAATAGCAGTTGGTACATTGATTGTAGTTGCTCAAGATACATGACAGGAGAAAGGGAGCTATTCGCAGAACTTAAATATAAAAATAGAGGAACAATTACCTTTGGGGATAATAGAAAAGGTAGAGTGGTTAGAATTGGTAAAATTGGCCAACCTTCCTCTATTACAATTTCAAATGTTTTACTAATAGAAGGATTAAAACACAATCTTTTGAGTATAAGTCAATTATGTGATAATGGTTACAAAGTTGTGTTTGAATCTCATACTTGTTCAATATTAGATAGTTCAAGTTCAGTTGTAGTACTAGGAAAGAGACATAAATATATATATATATATATATGGTGGATTTATATGATATCCAAGTCAAATGCCTTGTTGTAAATGACAATGAAGCCATGTTGTGGCATAGAAGGCTAGGACATGCCAATAAAAGTATGATTGAAAGATTATATAATAAAGATCTAGTAGTTAGCTTACCTAAACTCAAATTTGAAAATAAGTTGTGTGATGTTTTCATATAAGGCAAGCAAGTAAAAGAATCATTCAAATCAAATGAAGAAGTATACATAACCAAACTCCTTCAGTTGCTACATATGGATTTAGTTGGACCAATAAGAACAAGAAGCCTTGTAGGGAAACATTACGCATATGTCATTATAGATGACTTTAGTAGATTTACCTGGGTAATGTTTCTAACATCCAAAGATGAAGCTTTTTCATTTTTTGAGGTTTTTTCCAAACATGTACAGAATGAACAAAGCTGTCATATAGTTGCCATAAGGAGTGATCATAGTGGAGAGTTTGGAAATCATAGATTCACTAACTTTTTGAAAACAATGGAATTCTTCAAACTTTCTTTGCACCAAGAACACCCCAATAAAATGGAGTAGCTAAAAGGAAAAAAAGATCTTTGTAAGAGATGGCAAGGACAATGTTAAGTGAATATAGCCACCCACAGTATTTTTGGGCTGAAGCAATATACACGTGTTATATTATTAACAGAATCTTTGCTAGATCTATACTCAATAAAACTCCATTTAAATTATACTATGGCAAGAAGCCAAATATTTCATATTTGTATACTTTTTGTTGTAAGTGCTTTATTCTTAATAATGGCAAAGATAACCATGGTAAATTTGAAAACAAATCTAATAAAAGCATTTTCCTTGGTTATTCCATTGTTAGTAAGATATTTAGAGTCTACAATTTGATAAATAAGACTATAGAAAAATCTATTCACGTAAAGTTTGATGAAAGTACTAATTCCTCTAGGAGGACAAGTGATTTTAATGATAAGACAGGTGAACTAATAACTTTGAGTTGAGAAAATGAAAATATAAGACAAAAAAGGAGAATCTTCCCAATCAAAATCATAAATGGATGAAGAAGAAATAAACGATAGACCATCCATCAGTGAGGTAAACAATGAAGGTAACAATATTTTTCCCAAAGATTAGAGTTTCATGCATGGTCACCCTGAAAGTCAGATAGTTGGTGATGTATATGACAAAGTCAGAACCAAATCTTTTTATCATCAAATATGTGGCAATTTTGCTTTTATTTCTCAATTAGAACTAACTTGCATAGAACAAGCCTTAGAAGATAAAAACTGAATCTTAGCTATGCAAGAAGAATTAGACCAATTCAAAAAGAATAATGCGTGGACTATTGTTCCAAGACCAAATCATCAATCTGCTATAGGAACTAAATGGGTCTTTAAGAACAAATTAGATGAATCTGGAATTGTAGTCAGAAATAAAGCAAGATTAGTAGCAAAAGGGTACTGTCAGGAGGAAGGTATTGATTTTGAAGAATCATATGCTCCGGTTGCAAGGATAAAAGCTATTAGAATGCTTCTTGCATTTGCATCCTTTATGGGTTTCAAGTTATATCAGATAGATTTAAAAAGTGCATTTTTAAATGGACTTATTAATGAAGAGGTCTATGTAGAACAACTTCCTAGGTTTGAAGATCGTCATAACCCGGATCATGTATTCAAACTTAAGAAAACCTTCTATGGTTTAAAATAGGCTCCCAGAACCTAGTTTGAAAGGTTAAGTAGATTTGTCATTGAGAAAGGTTTTTTAAGAGATAAAGTTGATACTACTCTCTTCATTAAGCCTACAACAAAAGATATTCTCATAGTTCAAGTATATGTTGATGATATAGTATTTGGTGCAACTAATGAAAATCTTTACAAGGAATTTTCTAAGATAATGCAGAGAGAATTTGAAATGAACTTGATGGGTTCTTGGGACTACAAATTAAGTAAATAAAAGAAGGAATCTTCATTCACCAAGCTAAATACACAAAAGAATTGCTAAAGAAATTCAACATTAAAGATGGAAAAAGGTATGGAATGCCAATGAGTATATCAATAAAAATGGACAAAGATGAAAAAGGTATGTCTATTTGCCAAAAACTTTATAGAAGCATGATAGGATCTCTGTTATATTTAACTGCTAGTAGACCTGACATAATGTTTTGTGTATGCATGTGTGCTAGATTCCAATCAGAACCAAAAGAGTCACATCTTATTGCTGTAAAAAGAATATTTAGATATCTTTTAGGTACACCTAATCTTGGATTATGTTATCCAAAAGGTTTATATTTTAATTTAATAGGTTGCTCAGATGCAGATTTTGCTGGATATAAAGTAGGTAGAAAGAGTACCTCAGGACCTTGCTAATTACTAGGAAGCATAATTATCTCATGGTTCTTTAAGAAACAAACATCAGTTGCATTATCAACTGCTGAGGCTGAATACATAGTAGCAGGCAATTGCTGTGCACAGATCCTATGGATGAAACAATAATTAAAAGATTTTTGCCTTAATTTTGCTAATAAACCTATCAGATGTGACAACACTAGTGCTATAAATGTAATGCCGCTCTTCCCTAGAGCATTACTAGTGGTAAATTCAGAGGAAATTCTAGCAGAGTCTTCCCTGATTTACCACCGTTATTCCTTATACAACATGTTAAACTACAATAATTATATAACAAATACCCTCAAATATACAAATATAATATAATCGCCTCCAGGCCCTACCATTTGCTACAACAAATTATATAACTGTCGCCTTCAAAACACACAACACCATAACACCCACAAACCTAGATCGGGGTACATTGTACCCTAGCTATTAAATCATATACACCCATGCCATAAAATAACATGTTGTAAAACTAAGTAATGATACATGTCTAATATACATCCAAAATCCATCCAATAATATACATCATCATACAT